>CM034153.1:111089845-111397345 GCA_019776745.2 Taxus chinensis
CCACTAAGGGCTCTCCCACCCTGAAGTTCATAAAAGTGGGAGAAGATATGATTAAAAACAACTTTTTTGGATAGTTAATAATGGGCAATATGCCAAATTTTGGATTGATTCCTGGGATGGGTAGGCCCTTATCATCCATCAATATCCCCAACTCAAACCTATTATGGAACAAATGCAGAATTTGGGATGAGTCAGGGTAGCCCATTATGGTAAACCAACTACTCAGCTATGGGAGATTGGAAATTCCTGAATTCCGCCTAAGGAGTGGCCAATTGTTATGGATCACCAAATGCAGTTATTGTTTTATCATATCTTGAAAAATCGTCCTATTTCTTCATCCCCCGATCCTGATAAGCTGGGATGGGAAAGGGATGCTACTGGTACTTATTCTGTTATTGTTGGTTATGCCTCCTTTGTTAATGAGAATCCTCATCCTCTTCAGTATTTTTTCAAACACATTCGGCATCCTGGTATGTGGCCAAAAGTCATTTTTTTCTATGGCTTCTCATACACATAAGAGTTTTAACAAAAAACTGTTTTCTAAATAGAGGTTTGTATGGCCCATTTAGATGTGCTTTATGCCTACATGCTGAAGAGTCCTCTACTCATCTTTTTTTCTCTTGTCCTTGTGGTATTCCCTTGTGGCGAATTCTAGCTTCATTACTTAAAATGCATTGGATAAATTTTGATTCTCTTGAGCAGATTGTTAGAACTTGGAATAAATCCCTCCCTAGATGCCAAAATCTGCTCCATATACCATGTAGTGGTATTTCTCCTCTCCTTTAGAATATATGGAAAGAAAGAAACAATAGAATCTTCATGCAAACTAGTAAAGACAACTCTTTTGTGTGAGATAAGAGCAAAATCAAGATATCGAAGAGCCTGAAACATAAAATATCTTTGCCTCAAGATATTTCCCTTGAATGGGAAAACATTTGTAAGCAACTAAATATTGATCCTAAGGATGTTTCTTGCCCTAGGATACATAACAAGAACAAAGTCCTTAAGGATGGCCAATGGAAGAATCCTTCTCCAAGATATGGTACGTTAAATACGGATGGGGCTTGCAAAGGTAATCTTGGGAAAGATGCTATGGGAGGCATTGGTAGGGATGCTCAAGGTAGGGTGCAATTCCTTTTTTCTAAGAATCTTGGCTCTGCTACCAATAATTTTGCTGAGGTGAAATCTATTTACAAAGGCATGCAAGAGGCCTTGAAAATTGGATGGCATAAAATTCAGGTTGAATCAAATTCCCAAATTATTATCCACCTGATTTCTGATAGTAGATTGGATTCTCCTCCTAATTGGTGCATTGTTAAAGAGGTGTGGAAGATAAAACAACTAAAAGGTAAATTCCATGAGGTCCAATTTAGTCACATTCCTCGAGAAAGGAACAAAGGTGTTGATGTACTAGTTATGGATTGCCCCCTCCATGGTGGTCCAATAAGATTCAAGAAGATATCTAAATTATTCTTAATCTTTATTCTCTATCATGATTGTCTTCTTTGCTTTTCTATTGTATAATGCTCAAGCTTGGGCTAATAGCTTTCAGACTTGGCATAGCCGAATATGTAACTTTGAGCTTTACATAATATAAGGTTTTATATATATATATATTGAATTGGACAAAGCCTCAAGTGCATCCCATGCAAGATCTCACAAGATGTAAACAAAGTTGGATTTGACTTCTCACCCCTAAGGAACTTAAAAGGGCTATGTTTCCAATGGCTAAAAAAATCATGGGTTTGATGAGCTTCCCATTGAGTTCTTTCAAGCATTGAGGCCCATTGTCCACTGTGACTTTTATTAAGTTTATCTTGAAGTTGAATCGTCAGGGTATTTGGTGATGGATGTAAACAAAGGTCGAAAAAAAATTATTTCCAAAAGGTATAATAGAGATGAAGTTTCAAGATGGTGTCTTGTAACCTAACTCAATACTACTTATAAGGTCATTGTTAAAGCTTTGTCTGCAAGGATGAAATTTGTGGCCAAAGACATTGTAAGATGTAAGAACAAATTGGATTGCTTAGAGGTAGATTCATACTTGACAACTTAATCTTAACAAGTGAAGTTGATTGGGCTACTTGTTCAAGGAAAGATGGCATCCTTATTAAGTTTTATTTTGATAAAGCTTATGAAAGGATCATAGAGTCATTTATACTCAAAATGTTGTAGTGGGTGGGTTTTGGGATAAGATTAATTAATTATGTTAAGATCCTCTTTGTTGATGGTTCTGCCAAAGTAACTGTCAATGGTCTCTAAATCTTTCCATTTTTCAAAAACCATTCTTATAAGGTTTCCCCTTAACACCCTTCCTCTATGTACTAACGGTGGGTACCCTTGGCTACATGCTACAAAAAAATTACACACTTGGAATGACTAGAAGTATGTCTTTCCCAACAAAGTTCTAAGTTTAAATCACACTTTAGTGATACAACATGCTTTTTCTTTAAAATGAGGACCCTAATGTGAATATAACTTTAGAAATGTTAGATTTCTATTGTGATGCTTCGGGTTGAAAGATATCATCACATAAAACTAAGTACACCCTCATTGGATTTGAATGATTTTTAGCATGTATACCCAAATTATAGAAACAATTCAAACATGGTGATATCATGAGATACCTTGGCATTCCCTTTAGTATTGGTGTCACTCTTACACAAATGTGAAATTGGTTTTTAGACAATTTTAATGGAAAGATTGATTGTTGGGAAGTGAAATTCTTATCCTTGGTGTGAAGATTTCAAGTTGTTAATTACGTATTGTTAGCTACCCATGTTTTTTATCTTCATGTTGGCTTCCTTTTCAAAATTACTATCTCAGTCTAGAACAAAAAATCCACCATTTTCTTTGGGCCAAGTGGGACAAGCATAGAGGCATGTCTGTAGTTTCTTGGGCTCTTTACAACCAACCTAAACATGACGGAGGACTCGGTAACATTGATCTTGGACTTGCGGTAAATGTCTTGTCGCCAAGGGCATGTTTAGGTCCCTATGCGAGAATACAGCATGGAAAATCATTCGATGACGTCATCTTCAACTCGCTACTATGAAGGACAAATGGCAAGAGGTAACATTTACAAAAAGTTTTTGACTACCAAATTCTTCACAATTAAAGGCTTTGTTTTGGTTAGTAGAATTTGGAAGCTACGACATGTATCTCATCTCCTTTGCTGGAAGGATGGTGCCCTTAAACATTGTTTAAGCTTTTTGAATTCCTCAATATAATGGAATAGATTGATTACTATAAACAATATGCCTTTTTCTTTAGAAAAACTCTACGTTGTTCAAAATTGTGCAAGTAAGGGATTCATTCTTTCAAAGATCTTTGACATTCTCAAACTATGGAGTGGTCTCCTTGGCTTGCTCTAAAAAATACTTTTTAGTTTATTGTAAAGTATAAACAATCATTGCCAACATTTCACTGGTCAATGACAATTTGCTAAGTGAGATGTCATCTACAATCCCATGTAATTTTATCAAAGATTGGAGATGGCCTAAGTAATCCCATTTGGATCAATTTCCTCTTAGAAATTCCTATCTTCACCTTTCACCTGTCATGTCTATTCATAAGTGGTTGAATATGAAGTGGAAACATATTTTTGTTGAAACCTATAGATTGTGAATCTATAACAACATTTGGTGTTCCAACGTTGAACATGCTACTCAATAATTGGTGTGGAGATTGCTTTAATACAAGCTTCCTATAGCTCAAAGGCTCAAATTCATTAAAGATATCAAAAATATGTTCTACATAAATAAGGAGACACTTTGACATGCTTTTTGTAGCTGCAAATTAATTATAAGTTATTTCTCTTGAAGTTCAACAATTCTAGCTTGCACGTTTCTCTTTTCAACTTTATTGGAAGCATGCACTTATGGGGATCAAGATATTTATGAATGTATTCTTTGAAATGTTCAAGCAGTTAATCATCGAACACATTTGAAAAAATAAATGTTACACAATTTCTATAACAATATTATTTCTTAGGTTGTTGTAACTCATAGACTTTACACATATTTTCTATTACAATTCTCGTCTATGTATCATGTTTTGCATCCTACTCTTCTCACTAATGAGGACTTGGCCAAATAGATGAAAGAGCTCAAAGTTCAACAAATGCGCCTTACAGAAAAATAAAATCTTACTCAAAAAAGTTGAAAAAAACAATAGTTATACATATGCTTTATTGAGGGATGATTATGTTATCTAGTTTTTGTATAAATATTTGTATCTTGTATTGCTTTTGTACTAAAAAACTTTCACCTTAATGACTTTATAATTTAGTTGTACTTTTCTTATTTTTGCACCCCTCCATATAAAAAATGGCATTCATTTGTTTGATGCAATTACATACCTAACAAAATGATGGTAGTAACATTTCTTTCTATGATGAGCTTTGAATGTATGATATAGTGTCCTCATAGAGACAAGATAATCATACATTTTCTCTAATATTATAGCACCCTCTTACATGCATGAAGAATGTAAGTGATAGGGACCACAAATATGAACACACGGATGTGGAGATGGCGCTCGACAACATTTCAATGGGAGAGGATGACAATTTTTTTTATTGAGGAATCCACAACAAGTGCCCAAAACCATCAAATAACAATAAAGCCCCCGATATAATTGACATAACTTAGATCAAATGGGAGCCACCTTGACCATTCTAACACACTTTGTAATTATAGGTAATCCCTCTACATATAATGCATAAATGAAATCACCAATGGTTCATTCTAATATGAAAATCAATACATCAAACTGAATATGTGCTTGTTCAAGAAGAGAATCTCAATTTTTGATGTTTACATTGAATATTGCTCATGTCATTTTTGAAGGATTGTTCTAATATCACTTTGCAAATAATGCTCACATGTATATTGGTAAGAGCACATCATACAAAGATACATAGTCAAAAAATAAACACGAAATAAACTTTATTGAAATAGATGTTGCTACTTACAAAGAATTTTACAATTTTTTCTCTCCTTTCTTCACCTCTTCATTATATTACCACCAATGAACTAAACACTTATATTTATAGCTTATCTGTAACTTGCTATTGACTTTTGCTATCTACCCTAAAAATAGACCCTATATGAAGATCAATACAAAAAAATGAATATGTGCTTGTTCGAGAAGAGATAATTACATTAGCAAGATTTATAAATACCACTATTAAAATATGAATTTCTAGCTCGTATCTACTCTAATTTCCATGCCTTAGTGTCATCATTCATATGTAGATAACCATCAATTTGTAACATTATATTACATAATAAATCGTCATTGATAAAGTTTGTGGTGAACAACATAAAATGTTACGAGTAGAATATATAGCAAATGAGTAGTATCATTTCCTCATACATGACCCCAACCATTTAACACTTCCAAAATATCAATTTTTGATGTTTTCGTATTGCTCAAATGCATATTGGTAAGCACATCATACACACACATACTCAAAAAATAAACATGAAATAAAATTTATTGAAATAGATGTTGCATACAATGAATTATACATTTTACTTCTCTCCTTTCTTCACCTTTTCATTATATTACTATCAAATAACACTTATAGATATAGCTTATCTCTAACCTGCTCTAAAAGTTTATGTAATTAAATCCATAATTCCATGAAACCCAATCGGATCACCATTGTCAGCATTCTTCATGCATGTGGTAATTTAAGGTCTCTCAAATAGGGAAAGGAGATTCATTGTTATGTGGTCAAAAATGAAATTGAGTCAGATGAATTTGTAAGGAGTGCTCTTATAACAATGTATGGTCAATGCAGGAGTTAAGAGGTTGCACGTTGTGTATTTGATAGAATATCTTAAAAATGTGTGGTTTGTGGAATGAGATGTTTATTGTATATTTTCAGAATGGGTACCCAGAGAAGGCCTTGGAACTTTATCGTCAAATGCATCAACATGCCATAAAACCTTATCTAGCCACCATTGTTGCCATTCTTCATGCACGCAATGAAATGTTTGCATTGTACAGAACAAATGTCAGCATGAGGAGGATGATGGATGACATGGATATACAATCCCTAGATAAATGTAGTTGGATATACAATTTTTTATGGTGAAAGTATTGAGAGGTACAACTCCTTATAGTCATCTCCATGTGGAGCCTACTGGTGGCTTTGTGACAAACACCCATGGAAATTAGAAAAATCCTATGTATATTTGTATGGTTCACCTCATGTTGGTGTTCTATGCTTATTTGCATGATTCACCTTATGTTGGGGTTCTATGCTTATTTGTATGATTCACCTTATGTTAGGGTTATGTCATAATTGAGGGTTTATTATTTGTTAACCTAAGCAATCTTTGGACATGGTCCACATAGACTTCTGAAATTTATAAACTTCTGCTTCCTAGAAATTTAATAGAATTCAATAGACTCCCTCATGATTATTTTGGAGGCTCCTATTGCACTCCTTAGATTAGTTTGAAGCTCAGAAATAAAAATTCTGCTTTTATTTGAGAGAAGAATTCAATTTATCCTTGGCACCTATAACACTTAGATGTGGTCTGAGATAGCCAATATGTTAGGAGAACACTATATGGGAATGTTTTTTGTTAAACTGATAGGTGATATTGTGGAGCAGCCACAGCTGCAGATCCCCATAATGGCCACTGGTATAAGCAAGGGTCAATATCCACCATGGTTTGTTTGAAGCATGAAATGATAAATCCTTATCATTTGGTTTCAAATTAGATATGGCTGGTCTAAATAGTACCTGAATCGCTATTTTTTTCCTAAAGTTACTTTAGGACACGTGGAAGATCTACTTCCTGCATAATGCTATTGTCATTGTTTGCCATGCACATAAGCCTATAAAAAAATTAGTGCACTACAACAATTTCACCATCATTTCTGCCAGCCAAAATCAACACACAGGGCACATACTGTCTATTGTCCTCCCTTGGGTTGTTGTAATATCTCTACCAACTTTATTTGAATGAAAACCTTTTTTCCGGGCATATCCCCACAGTACCAAAAGTTTCAACAAACCTGGACTCAAATCCAAATGAAACAGTGGTGGCGATTACTTTCGGAGATCAATTGGGTGCTCCTCTTTATACAGTATGGACTCTTATAATTAAATTAAATCTAACTAAAACACCATTTTTTTACCATGTTCTGGCTTAGCATATTATGTGTGTTGTTATTACGTGGAAGGCATTCCCCCTATGGGAAAGGCCTCTCCAGTCGTTCACGGAACTAAGCTAATTTTGACGGTCATTTTGATGTTTTTGTTAAGTGATTAATTTCGATGGACGTTTTGACAGTTTCGATGGGCGTTGTAACGTTTTTGGTTCTTGACTATTTTTTAGTCATTCTATTTTTAGTTTTTCCATTTTTGCCACTTGCATGTGGTATATTTAACAATTTTGTCGGGTATATATCTATGCATGTTGTATGGTAGTGGCTTGAATTCCACCGTTGGATAAAAAAATCTTCAACAAGGATTTGTCCCAACCCCCACAAATTCTCCAACATGTATTGCTCGCAGTTGTTCTTTTTATGCTTTTGTAGTTAAAAAAATTGGTAAATGCTCCAACGTTGAGGTTTATACTTGATTAAGAGTTTTATGGGTTTCTTTATTTGTTGCATAAATATTCTAGGCCTAATTTTCATATTTGTTTTAAGGAAATTGGAGGCAAAATAGGGAATAACATGACATGTGTTCAATCTCTGAGTTGCAAACTTTGGGCATGTATGCTATATTTATACATTTTGGTGCTTAAGATTCTAATATTGCAGCTAATTTTCAGACTCGAGACACGAAGTGGTAAGAAATCAATGAAACCATGCTCTTATTGTTATACTGGATATAAGATTTCACAAGTTTCTTTTCTCATTGCTTGACAATTCAGGGCTTCTATTAATACCAAATAAATGGTTTTAAGGAAACTTATTAATTTACTCAAGGATGTACTTGAAGATTTTATCTAATTGATGTTGTCCTTGCTTAGATTCAAGGCCTATTTTTCATGTTTGATTAAGGATATTGGATCCAAAAAACGTAATAATAGGGGGTCTTTTAAATTCTAAAAAATTAGGTTAGAAGAAAAACATCCTAGAATATAGAAAGAAACTAGGGCAGAAACTTGTCTACTATTATGAAATATACATAAATCTTATGATGTCAGATTCCTCAAATTTGGTGGGAAAAATAACGTTGAATGGAAATAGAAAATGTAATTACCGATGTCCTCCTAACCATTAAGCTAATTGAAAAAAAAATAGATATATGCCTTGGATTTCATTTGAGTTGTTGTTGTGAATGAAATTCTGGCGCATATAAGGAGCTGTAGTTTTTCCATAAATGCTTGGGAAAAACATTAGTCATTGTATAAACCAAATATAAATTGAGTATTTTACCACTTGGAACCAAGCCGACCAACCTAACATATCTTAATGGGCCTCAGTAGTAGATCATATTTAAAAATTTGAAGAAATCAGAAAACTTTTGGTGATCAATGCACCACTAGAGGATAAAAAGCATTTTACTGTCCTCTTGAATGGTCTGCTCATATTATGGAACAATTTTGTCACCTCACTATGCATATCAGTGACAGCACAATGACCCATTTTTCGATGGAGTAGTGGGACTGCTTGTCAATGAAGGATCAAAGAATGAGTGGAGAAGAGGAAGGAATGGATGCAATGGGCGAGGAAAAGCCATGGTAGAGGTAGGCATAGTGACAAGTTCAGCTTTGAGCACATGTTACTCTGAAAACACTCACTGGAATTTTCGATACATAACCATTCATAAGTATGGATGAAGGTGCTAGGGTTTGTATTTTACTTTTTTTGTTTAAACAAAACCTGGTAGGAGAGTAGGCAAGGGGGAACGAAGGATTTTTATCGTTTTAACAAAATAGGAGGAAACCCGAGACAAAAATTCAAAATACATTGAAATGAAGGATTGGTGCTTTGATATCACAATAAACATACTAGAGTACTTAAAAGTTTGAACTAATACTCTTAACATCAGTGAACTGTAAAACAAAGAAGATATAACAATAAAATGATATGACAAGCCCCATATTGTTTATTTGACAGGGAACAACACACAATATACTCAAAGTTCTCTACAATTATTTCCTTGAATTGCCATGGTATTATTTTACAACCAGTTTGGGTATTGTTGTAGGTGAGAAGGATTTTCTTAAGAAACTTGGAGAGGATATTCTGGAATCATTTGTTGATCTGGTTGTCATCAGGCATCCAAGGGGACTACAGTACTTAAATTAGGTATGAATACAAATCACAACTCTACTATAATTTATCAAAAAGTATATTTGTCATAGTCAATAATCACAGTTTTCGTATTGAATGATATATTGTTAATTTGAAAATTGCATTAAATTCTTGTCTGGACTAGTAAAATCATGTATATGAACCAATTTGATAGTATCCTGAATCATTTTCAGTCTGAAAGTGTGCCCTACTTGCCTTCTCTTCAAATAGGTAAGCAAAATATACCCAATAACTCAGTTGTAGCCTGTTTGGGTGGAAATCTTGCTTGTATCATCCACATGTTGTGTGTTATAAATATTCATTCCATTTGTTGAAAAGGCTTCTATAGTACATTAAGGAACTCCTCACTTCCCAACTCTTACCCAACTCCAAGTTTCATCTAGAATGCATTCTTAGAGGTATTTTGGAGTTAAATATAGTGGCTTTTGCTGCAGTTTTTGGTCACAATAGTATAAACTAGTTTCTTAAGATCACTGCATTGATGGCGGGTTAACTCACAGATCATGTTCATCTATCATCCCAGTTTAAAATTTATTGATTGTATTTTATTGTGAATACTTAGAACTCTATTTTGTACTTAATTTCGTTGGGTAGGAATAAAGTATTTGTGAAGGGTAAAATTGGTAGGAACAAAGTATTTATGTTCTGTGAAGAGTGTAATTTTGTAGCCAAGTGTTTTGTTATGATATTTATTAATGCCTTTGGTTGAATTGAACAATACAGAGCTATAATTATGCAAGGTTTCGTAAGCCTGTTATTTCTATGATTTTTATGGATTCTCATTATTCGTATTAATACTTGGTCTTTAATGCCATTACAAAATGTTGAAGCATCTTTCTAGTGATAGATATGTATGTAAAACGGGGAAGCATGCAAAGGCATATGAAATGTTTGACAAAAAGCTTTGTAATATGACATTTTACAATTCCATTCGTTACCAACTTGTTCAATTCCTGATTTTGGTTAGGTGAGTATGCTTGTAGACTGTTACCACATATTTTTTCCATGGACAGATTTTCTGAATGTGTGGGGTTGGGAATAGAAAAATGGGTGACTTGGCATAGAACTGGAATCAATTTTGTTTCTGAGTGTTTGTTTGGATCAATTTAATTCATATCAATGTTTTTTTACTGTGAATAGAGAGGTGTTGGGTTAGAGTCTTACAATTTTTTGATTAATTGCTCTCAAGGTTATGGTGATTATTCTTATAATTATCTACAACTTTGGTTCACTAGGATCTCTTTCTAGACAACTAGTGTGTATCACCTATTGGAGATTTTTCCAAAAACTGAGAATTGTGCTCAGGCAACTAGTAACAATGGACTCACATAAGGATTATAGGATTAAAATTCATTACTAATATATTAGCATGGACTTTCCCAGATTCATCGCAATTCATCCTTAGATTCCTTAGAGATATAAATTGATGCGCCAAAATTAGTAGGAACTTGACAAGGTCATAACTTGAGCTCCGGGTGTCCGTTTGAGTTCGGTTTTTTTTTAAACCACATGTTTCGATGAGATGAACGCACCGGTTAACCTACCCTACTGATTGGAGAAATTTTCAGCACATTTTCGGGCCCGAAATCCACCACTTTGAGGCCGAAAATTGGGATTTAAGTTGTAGTTCAGTTTTTTTCCTATTTTTGGGCATTAGTTAATTTTAGTCTATTAGTTGCATTATGAATTAGAAAGTTGGCAACTCCTCTATGTTATTTTCGTACGAATAAGCATGCAAACTTACTAAGAATAGCAGGTTTTAGTAAACTGCTAAAAATAGTAATTTCCACCACCTAGAGTAGATTTAGTCAAAGTTAGTTAGAGTTTGCTTGGCAACTCGAGTTGGGGTTATTTTCCTATTTAGGAAACATTGTAATTCATTATTCAATAACGAAGAAGGAGATCTATTTTCTTTTGAAGTTCATATTATTTGCAGTATATTGAGTTTGTTTAGAATTTGGCTACATTATAAAGTCATGACAAGTCATATTTAGATGGAATTATTTTATTAATGATATATAAATGTATAAAAAAATAGATACCCCACGTGCAACCATACGATATGTAAAAATGGAGACTCATGTGTAAGGATATGGTTTCCATCTTAAAATTAGGAGTTATTTAGTTAATGTCAAATAAATGGATAGAAAAATTTAGGTGTATGTGTCCAATCATAAACTAAAATCCTTCTCCATAATTTATATCTATGTATATTTAAACACGAAGCTTGGAATAACCATGGGAAGAATCTACCAATTCTTTCAAGTGAAGAGATAGATGATTTTGTTTTCCTATGTTTTACTTACTGTGTAAAAATATAGGGAAATAGTAGGGAAATATTATCCTTTAGCAAGATGTTAAATTGTAAACTTTATCATTAAAAAGAAGTTTTGTCATGTTAATGTGACATTAACTGCAAAGAATACTACTTCAGATAAATAATATGTTATGAGTAGAATCAACATGTAAACCTAAAAAACAAGGATTAGATAACATGTAATTCTAATCTAAACTTGTAGCTAATGATGATAATTCGGATAAGTTCATATATAGAATTATATAAGAACTATATCTAAAAAGCGGTTGATAAATCAAACTTTGTTAAGTTAAGAGGAAGTGGAATTTTGTGTGTACCTCAAACATGATATCATAAGTTATAAAATATTTATCATACTAGCAATAGCATGTGTACAATGCAATCAATCACACCCCTTATCAACATCAACTAAAAAAGTAATTAACTATCCAAAAGGGTATCAAATGTATTCATGTTTAGTGCAAATAAACCACTAATGATATAAAATTTGCACATGTACGGAAGTATTCAAGTATTCATGTTAAGTTTAAACAACCTAATCCTCAAAACACAACCAATCGTGATATAAGATATGCAAATGTATATGTACGAATGTGTAACAAATTTGAAATGTAGAAATAGAACCTTTCAATGCAATGCTACATCTATATTCCTACACTTAAAAAATCTATCACACCCATTATCAACATCAACTACAAAAAATAAATATCCCTCTAAATCAAATAACATATATCGTTGGCGTTCACATTGCATTGTACACATGCTATAAAATTGTTTCTAAATACATACCTTACCACCCAAGTCCTCTTTAATACATCTTAGAATTACTTATGTGACTCTAAAAAGTTCTTATAAATAATATAATTATTAATCAATATAAATCCAAGATAAAACCTTGACATTGATATCTAAAACCTTGACATTGAAATCTAAAACCTTGACATTGAAATCTATTGACATTTATATAAATAATGTTTTTTGCTATTAATTTATCTTCAACTTTTTTAATCATTTTTTTCCCAATACAAAATTATAAAAAAAAACATTTATGACAAAAATAAAAAAAATTATCGAAGAAATCCCAGAAAAATAAAATTACCACAAACTTTAATTAACCAACAAATAATTATTTTTTTAAATAAAATAGCTCTCTTAATATTTCATATATTGTTTCACTAAAAAAAACAATCACAAAAAATACATACGCATACGCTAGATTACATTACCACAGTAAAATACTTGTTATTAAACTTCATAACCACCTTTAAAATGATTCCAGATTAGGAAATTTTGATTTTATTACTGCTATCACGACCTTATTAAGATTCAACTACCCTTATAAATTAATTAAACAAAAAAGCATTTTCATTTTTTTAAAACCAAAATGCATGTTCTACAATTCGTTGGGTTTTTTTTTCATGATATATCCCATCCATATATATTTCTATAGACACCGTTTATATTTTAAGTTATTTCATAACTAATACCACCTTTGAAAATCACAAGCCCATTTATATATTTTATACAGTGTGAGACGTAGAATGTAACGTGGCATTATAGCAAAACAATCAGCCATGCGAAACAAATATAATCAAAACCTTAATCATATCATTTTATACAAAAGAAAATACACTCTGCTTCGAGCGGTTTATTGTAACGGTTTGAAGAACTCTGCAAGCAGTTTGCAATTACATTCTTGGTATGGGCATTTTGTTTCCTTTTTTCATGTTTTTCATGTTATAAACCGAGCTCTGCACCATGTTTACAGTAATGGATAATTTTTACAGGCTGATATCAGTTATGCTCTGCATTGTGTGTGAAGAATTTATATAGACAGTTTATATATGGAATTTATGCCTGCTTTTTCACAGTATATATGTAAAATATAATAGGAAGCTGTTTTAATTTCGATGGAAAACTCCAATGTTATGCTGGGTCTTGATTGCTCTTTCTTGAATCTATCTATGCCTGTTTTTTCACAGTATATATATGTGGAATATGATAGGAAACTGTTTTAATTTTGATGGAAAACTCCAATGTTATGCTGGGTTTTGATTTTTCTTTCTTAAATCTGCTCTGCCAAGAATACTATGAAGTGGGTGGCTAAAAAAATTAATATTCTTGGACAATAATGTGATAAAAAAACCAAGTCACCCATTATGATCATAGTATTACAATACACAGAAGCCACAGTGTATTAAAAAATTATTTTATGACAAATCTCAGCTATTATAGCTAGCACTCGTATTGTTTTCTTCCACTATTGTAGCTAACACCCACATGGTTTTCTTCTCAGCTATTGTAGCTAGCACCCATATTGTTTTCTTCCAGTCCCTTAAGTATTGTTACATTGCAATTGGCTTGTAATAAACTAGAAAGCCTGCAGATTTTTCTCAGTTATATAGGGAAAACAATTAATGATTTCACCATGCAATCAGGGTCCATACCTATTACTGAATTAAAATCCAAATTGTTTTTAAAACAATTATAGAGGGGATTTAGAGCATTACTATGGGCTTGTAGAACTCTAAAAATCTTCAAGATTCTCCTCTCGACCCTCAAGGAAAAAACAAATTGATGTTTTCACCCTGTAATGAGGGTCCATTTCTGTTTCAACCAAATTGTTTTAAAAAGAATTATACATGATCTTTTGTACATTAACAATGGACTTATAAAACTCTAAATCCCTGCAGATTTGTCTTGCCAATTACTGGCGATTAATGATTTTCACCCTGCAATGAGGGTCCATTTCTGTTTCTCGTCTAACATCCAAATTGTTTTCAAATGAATTATACATTATATTTATTACATTACAATGAATTTTTAACACGCTAAAACCCTGCACATTTTTCTGTTAATTACAGGCTATTAATGTTTTTTTTCCCAAAGAAAAAATCATAACTTCATTTCTGAGTAAAAAAGTTACATCATGAAAATGCCCAAGGCATTGCAAATATAGAATCAGAAGACTACCCATCTAGGAAACCATGAAAAGATCAAAAGATTATGTCAAAGAACATGATAAGCCTCATACCAATATGAACTATGGATCATAAATATTGCAAGCTATAGGAGGCTTATAAATTCCATCCTTAAGTCAAAATCTTCACCCACTGTCCTGGCACCAACAGCAACCCATCTTTCAGCAACTAGCCTGCCAAGGTATTTAGTTCTTGATAAGCATGCTTATACGAAACAATGGTGAAAACACCAGCCATCTGGTTCACCTGTTCAAAAATCGGCATCAAGAAAAGACTCTTTGGACAACGAGTCTGCCAAGGTATTTAGTTCTTGATAAGCATGTTTATACGAAACAATGGTGAAAACACCAGCCATCTGGTTCACCTGTTCAAAAACCGGCATCAAGAAAACACTCTCCATTAACCATTCTATACAACTTCTGTATCCCTTTAATAACAATCCGAGTTTCCCATCACTTTCAACCTGTTGACATTGCTGTTCCAAGCAACCTTGAGGAGCAACCTGAGAACCAGCAATTCAGCATTCTGACCCCGGACTTAGCGCCACTTTGAAATGAAAGAAGTGATTATCATTGATATAAAGAACACCACCAGCACCACAACGAACCGGAGTACCTTGGCTGGCCCCATCGAAAAAACTCCAGGGAATAGTATTATCAATCACCACCTCTGAAATCTGTCTTTGAGCCTTCAATGTTTTGGTCTTTTTGAACACTTAAAAAACAGTTCTAATCTGAATAGAGGGGACTGGATTGGAGGAATATTAATATTGTTGAATATGTCAGCATTTCTTATCAACCATATCCCCCAAGCCAAAATAAAGGGTAAAGCTCTGAAACTCTTTAATTATCTGATATCAAACCAATTCTTCAAACATTCTGCCAGTTCACCAAACCGCTCGAGTATAAGTGGTTAATAGTTTCCAAAGTAATCTCTACATAATTTGAATTTTCCTAGCCCTTGCCAACCTCTTCTCAACATTGAATCCCATGTTAACAATTTATTACCAAGTGCTAGCCACATAACAGTTTTGGTTTTTAAAGGAGTCCTAACCTTCAAGATTGCTTTCCACCACCAAATCTGGTTACCAAGACCTTTTGAAGAGAACATAGCTTTATATCCGAGAATCGCAGTGTACTTAGATGGATTTTTATTCCACACCATTTCATCCCCGATCCCCTCTCTAATCCTCACATGACTTCTAATCAGATTACCCACATATCATTGTCTCTTCCGGCCTTGCGTGTTAGGTGATGTTGTCGGGGATGTTGTTCCTTCTTCCGTTCCCTCACCACACTGTCATTTCTCTCCTCTTCGTTCCTGGTCTCTCGGCATCTGTTGTTTCCTTCTCCTCCTCTCCTTCTCTCATTGTATTTCGGGTGACCCGTTTGGGTCCTCTCGCTGAGCTTGTTTGCTTTGTACTCTGCAGTCCCATTGACCTACTTTTGTGATCATTTGTTGGACATTAATAACATTATCTTATCTTATCTTAGCTTCCTTCTAACCCCAAGTGTTGTGCCCTCAACCATCCTTAATGCCGTATGTAAGTAGTAGCAGGACCAACAAAGTGAGACATAGTTGCAAAACCAGAATCCTGTTGTAGCTGAAAAATAAGATTATCAGCGAAACCAGAATCCTGTAGTAGCTGAAAAATAAGATTATCAGCAGAACCAGAATCCTGTAGTAGCTGAAAAATAAGATTATCAGCAGAACCAGAATCCTGTAGTAGCTGAAAAATAAGATTATCAAATAGCTTATATGCATTTCCATTCCCCACCCATGGATTTACCCAGTTCGAACATCACCTCCATTTTGATTATTCCAAGCCAACCATTTGCCAATAAGAGGGAATACCGGAACCAAAACCTTCCAAATAATAGAGACATTGATGATAGTTTTAGATGGCTTCCGAACCCACTCTACAAAAGTAAGAGGCTCAATGTGTTTTTGCACAATAACCTTCTTCAATAGCCTGTCCTGGGAAATGAGTCTCCATAAACTCTTAGCTGCCAAGGCTTTGCCAAAATAATGTTTATTTTTAAAAAACCCCAGCCCCCTTCTTCCTTTGGTTTTGCAACGAGTTTCCATTCAGCTAGTGCATTGCCTTCTTTATCTTTCTCTGACCACAAAAAATTAAAACACCTCTTCCTTATCTTCTCCAGAACCCCCATAGGAATATGTGCTAAGCCATGCCAATAAATAGGAATGGCTTCTAAGACTAACTTAACAAGATTCAATCTTCCTCATAAGGATAACCACCTGTTACACCACAAGTTGATTCACTTGTCTATCTTTGCCACCAACCAATCCCAATCCTGTTTCCCGTAAGCACTTGGCTTCAACACAACGCCCAGATATTTTAGCCCTGCTTGAAACTCTAATTTGGTATAAGGAAGTGTCTGCATAATATGTCTTACCTCTTCTTCAGCTAAAGTGTTACAAGACAAGGTAGACTTATGCATATTAACCTCCATCCCAATGACAATATTGTAGGTCTCCATAATATCCTTGTATTTAGTGACATCACTGATAGAACTGTCACAGAAAAGCAATACATCATCAACAAATAACAGATGGGTAAGAAATAATGAACTTCCCACTCTGGTCTCTTTGAGTGCCCCAGGCCACTTAGCATCCCTAATAGCCTTACTTAGGCCCTTAGCAACCAAAAGAAAAAAAATTGGAAATTAGGGAGAGCCCTGTTTGAGCCCTCTCCCTGTCTTGAAGAATTTAGAGGCAGAGCCATTGATAAGATAGGCGAAAGAAATTGTAGTAATACAGCCTATAACCCAATTGACAGCTTGTAATTTGTTGGACAGGTCCAATTTAATCACAACAGCAGGCAATTTCTTAAGTTTAATTGAATGTAAACCTTCTTAAGCCACTCCTACAGCATCATGTTTCTGCCTCCCATTGAGAAAAACCAAATTGTTCAGAAGAAATGGAATCAGAAAAAACTCTTGTAGTTCTTTGTGCCACACAGCATCATGTATCTGCCTCCCATTGAGAAAAACCAAATTGTTCAGAAGAAATGGAATCAGAAAAAACTCTTGTAGTTCTTTGTGCCACACAGCATCATGTATCTGCCTCCCATTGAGAAAAACCAAATTGTTCAGAAGAAATGGAATAAAAAAAAACAATTTTAATTCTTTGTGCCATGATCATAGCAAAGATTTTATACAGGCAGTTGCACAAGGATATTGGCTTAAAATCATTAAAAGAATCAAGACTGTTTTTTTGGAATCAAGGCAATAAAAGTAGAATTGATATCCAAGGTGAATCTCCCTGTAACTTTAGTCTCCTCAATCATAAGTCTAAAAGCATGAGTCTAAGATACAACCAACTTTATCATAGATTCATATGTTTTGGACAGGTCCAATTTAACCACAACAGCAGGCAATTTCTTAAGTTTAATTGAATATAAACCTTCTTAAGCCACTCTCACGTTAATCAAGGCTGTTTTTTGCAATCAAGGCAATAAAAGTATAACTGATATCCTTGTAACTTTTGTCTCCTTGATCATGAGTCTAAAAGCAAGTCTAGGATACAACTAACTCTATCATATGCTTTAGAAGGTCCAAATTAACCACAACAGCAGGCAATTTCTTAAGTTTAATTGAATGTAAACCTTCTTGAGCCACTCCCACAACATCATGTATCTGCCTCCCATTGAGAAAAGCAAATTGTTCGTAAGAAATGGAAGAAAAAAATCTTATAATTTTTTGTGCCACGATCTTAGCAATGATTTTACAGACAGTTGCACAAGGATATTGGCCTTAAATCCTCAAAAGAATCAATGCTGTTTTCATTGGAATCAAGGCAGTAAAAGTAGAATTGATATCCATGGGGATTCTCCCTGTAACTTTAGTCTCCTCAATCACTCTAAGCAAACCCTCCTCAACCAAATCATAAAAGCCTAAAAAGAACTCCATGGTTTACCCATCCAGACACAGACTATTGCTCTTTTGAAATAATGAGAGGATAAATTTAAGTTCTTCCTAAGTAACCTCCTCCAATAGCAACTCATTAATTTCATCATTAGTAAAACTAAGGAAGAAAGTAGTAAG
The DNA here is from genome assembly GCA_019776745.2 of Taxus chinensis. Lineage (NCBI taxonomy): Eukaryota > Viridiplantae > Streptophyta > Pinopsida > Cupressales > Taxaceae > Taxus > Taxus chinensis. Next base: position 111,108,505 of record CM034153.1, read on the forward strand.
CTTCAGGATCTCGGCGAGATTTATCCTTTCCGACTCCTTAAACAAATGCTTGAAATGTTTGACCCCCAAATCAGCTAGATCGTTGAAGGACCCTAGCTTTCAACATATATCATCCATTAGGGGCAAGAATGTGTTGGTGCACTGGTCAACCCAAAGAATATAGCCAACCACTCGCACAATCCTTCCCTTGTCTTGAAAGTTATCTTTTAGACATCTTCTAGATGGACTTGGAACTTGATGATAAACCAGACTTTAAGTCAATCTTGGTGAAGTATTGAGTGCCTTGGATAGATCCAAGAGGCCGTAAATGCATGGCACTGGATACTTACTCTTCATCTCTATTTTGTTGAGTGCACTATAATCTATGCAGGGATCCCAAGTCCCATCTTTCTTGGGCACAAGCACTTTTGGACTTATAAGGAGAAGAGCTCGACTTGATCTTTCCTTGATCAAGGATCTCCTGTATTTGGTGTCAAACTTCATCATTCTCCCAAATTGACTTGTAACATGATAGATTGTATAGAATAAGTTACCCTAGAACCAAATTGACACGGAGTTGTATTATGTGATGTATTGGAAGGCTTTTTGCTTCTTCGAAGACTTATCCAAGTTGCTTTAGTAGCTTGTAGAGTAATTTTTGCTATAATGATGATTGCGCAGTGCGCATTGCCTATGTTTTCTTGCTCTCCCGCACAAGTGCTTTTGGGCAGACCATGAGGAGCATGACCATCTATGTGTGGGAGATTTGTTTGGGGCACTCCTTGAGGTTGAACCTATCTTTAATGTTAAGATATTCACATATAATAATGGAATAATCCAAACAATATTCTAGATACAATGAAGATCAACACAGTGCAAGAGATATTTATGGGCGAAGATGCCCTAATATGTAATATATTCAGAAATAAAATAATACTTTGTGATGTATTGGAACACCTTTTTGGTTCTAAAAAGACTTCTCCATGCTGCCTCAGTAACTTGTTGAGTAATTGTTGTTGCAACAATGATTACATAGTGTGTGTTTCCAATGCTTTCTTGCTCTCCCGTATAGGTGGTTCTTGGTGAGCTTCTACGTGTGGGAGATGAATTTGCAGCATTGTTTGGTAGAGACCAAAAATTGGCTTTGGTTAAAGGAGCTCATTCCTTGAGGTTGAAACTACTTTGATGTTAAGATCTTCACTTATAATAATGGAATAATCCAAACAATATTCATAATACAATGAAGATCAACACAGTGCAAAAGATTTTTGTGGGCCAAAATGCCCTAATATGTAGTATGTTCAAAAATAAAAAGAATACCCATACAATAAGGAAACACCATAGAATACTCCTTGAGGAATAACTCAACAAGATCTCCCAATATGGGGATCCCACTTCCAGGAGGACACCTTCAAATCCTTCTACCAAATAGAAGATAACACTTCCTTGACATCCATTATAATAATATGCATCTCCATTGTATAGACATACCTATCTCTTATTGAGTGGGTAACACCTAATCCCAATGCAGGTTGAATCATTAATACTACAACTAATTCCAAAAGTTGCCTATTTGACCCAATATATTATAACCATATAACTAAGGGGGATGTGTGCCACAAGTCAGCATCTCCGTTAACCCATATACATTCATATCCCTAGGCATATAACATGTTATGTAATGTTTCCTTTTTCGGGACATTATTAATATTTATTTTTCATTTGCATTGTAACCCCTTGGCATGCCTAGCGCTACAAGTGGGAGTCTCTTTAGTTAGTTTCATGTGCACATAGGTCAGTTACTTTTATTTATTTAATTAAAAATAAATAAAGTGCACAGAGTCTTGGTATTAAATATTTTAATGAGAGTTTACGTTTTCCTTCCAAAAGGGAAAGGTCGGTCTTTATTGGATATTGCACCCCTTAGTTCTATAAAAGGGAGTTCTCATTTCCTTAGAGGGTTATCTTGGATGATCATTTGTTTTCACTCCATGCTTGGAGTATTGGGATGTATGCCCTAGTTCTTGCATTTTGCTCTCTCTCATTTGGAAGCCACTGTTGAAAATATTTAAGACTCTCTTGTTCCATTCATTGTGTTCCTTTGTGTTGAAGTATCTTTTATGCATGATTTATGCTTGCTAGCATTGGCAACTTTTTTAGATGTGTGGCACATTTATTTGAGGGGAATATTTGAATTTAGTGGTGATTATTGATGTCTTTATGATCTGATTTTTATACTGCAATTATTCCAGCCCTAGCGACTAGAATAAGTGATTGATTGGCGTGTTTTGGTGATGTTTGAAGTGGTTAACAAATCTGGTTTATTTTCGTATATTTATTCCAGCTATGACGACTTGATTTGGGCATTATTCTAACATGTTTCAAGGGCAAATCATCTACATTCATAATCTGATCTGTATTGGCTTGTTTTGTTGAGTTTGAGCAGTTATTTGGGGTGCATTGGAGGGTTACAAAGTGCTGGAAATAATTTAGTAAATTTATTCTAACCCTCGCAACTGTGTTTAGGATTTTGGGGGCTGTTCTGGAGGGTTTTGGTGATCTAAAAATTTAGATTTTAACATCTTTTGGAAAGCTCTTGAATTATAGATTAGTTTGGACTTTATTTCATGGCAAAAGATGAAGTATTAAGCAAGTTATGAATTTTCCAAGTTTCAGTTGTATGTGCCAGGGTTTTAACTACACAGTTTCAGATTTCGGGGGTCGATTTGCATGCCTTGTACTTATCCAAAAATTGTGATCTATAGCTTGTTGGAAAGCTAAAAGTATGAAGAATCTTTTGGCATTGGTTTGATAGAAAAATATTGGACGGTGAAGGAGTTATTAATTTTTAAAGTTTGCAGCTAGTGCATTTATTAATTAATTACTGTTGTAATTAATTTCAGATTTGAAGTGATTAATTTCCTTACTGGTTCTCCCATCTAATCCACCACCTTGGCTCACTCCAACCCTATTTGGGTTGTATTGAAGCTAACATTGGATTATTTGAGGTCGAACTAAGAGGGTTTAGTCCTTCTAGAGTTGATTCAATAAATTAAACTGTATATTTGGATAATATCCCAAAAGGGGATATTACATGTTATTCCTCCTTGACATGTTTTTTCTCTAAAACATGAGAAGAAACCAAGTGATAAGTACACTTGTCACCATACTCGATCATCCAACCACCCATATGTGAAGAACTCGGTAGGTGATATCTCTCTGAACCTAGTTCCATAATCTCCTATGCTAATGGCCATAGTTGTTCCTTCTTCGCTTCCATGCACACCCATACTGATTACTCCTATGATGCCATGTTCTATAATTGTGGTTCCTTTGATTCCATATACAACCATTGTGATTGTTCTTTTGAATCCCTGTATAGCCATATTAGTTGCTTCTTTGATGTGCCCTGACATGCCTCCATGATTTTTGTCTCTCGTGGTGATGTGGATGTTTATATGCCTCAACTTTAGTATCCTCAACCTTGACCTTTCTTTGTTCCTCTTTAAGTGTGCTATCCTACAAAAGAGCTTTTTCTTGTAGTAGATCCTCATGAGCTTCTTTTGCATGTTAATATTGATTGTTCCCAAGGTTCTAACCAAGGATATCCAAGAACAATATCCAAAGCATAAAAATTAAAATGCAAAACATATTTCTTCATAATGAGCTTCAAATCCTCAAAAAGATTGAATTTTCTTACCATCCACTTGAGCTTCCTTGACATTCCTCGCTTGAACCTACAGATGTTGATCTAAACTAAAATATTAAAGCTTCCCTATTTGAACTCTTCATCATCATTATGTTCCTTTGCTTATTCTTCTTCTCTATTCCCATCGATCTAAGAAAATATGTTCCAATTCTTCTCATGAAAGCTTCCTTCGTTCTTGTAGAATCCCAAAAAAAAATATCAACGTAGGACCACTGATATCCAATTAAAAATTTACTAGCAATCATATATATTGACAATAGGTCTCCTTAAATTGGAGCCACCATTCTCAAGCATCAATATCACCCTCTCCAAAGAACTTTGGTAATTCCATGATCCACAAAACCTAGGGTTTTAAGAACAAAATCCTTTGACGACACTTTTACCTAATAGTTTTGGGTTGAAGTCGGCCTTATATAAAAAACACAAAGGACATACCTCCCTTAAATTTCTGCAAGCTTTCTAAAAATGTAAAACAATAAGAAGAATTCTGATAATTATAGCCCGTGGAGCGAGTTTTTGGAAAACCTTAAAATTGCAATAACTCCCTCAAAACAAATCACAAAAGACTAAAATTTGGATTGTAGCTTCCTTGAATAATTTTCTAGCTTTAGCAAAAACAATTGCAAAAAAATTAACTGCTTGGGAAATATAGATGAATATTCCAAACTAGGTTTTCAACCCAAATTTTTTCCGAATCGAAGCTTTGATTTTTCACTTGTTAAGATCTTCATGTATAATAATGAATAATCAAAACAATATTTAGAATACAATGACGATCAACACATTACAAGAGATATTTGTGGGTCAAGATGCCCTAATATGTAATATATTTAGAAATAGAATAATACCCTTACGACAGAGAAACCGCAAAACCATATGATACTCCTTAAGGAATAACTCCATAAGATCTTCTAATATGGGAAACTTGCTTCGACGAGGGCGCCTCCAAATCCATCTACCAAATAGCCAACTCAACACTTACTTGACATCCACTGTAATGATATTCATCTATTTTATATAGATATACATTACTCTTATTGGGTGAATAACACTTAATCCGAATGTAGGCCAACTCATTACTTACTATAACAAATTCCACAAGTTACCTATCTAACCCAATTTAATCTAACCATATAACTAAGGGGGGTTTTGCCACATGTTGAGATTTCTATCAATCCATATACATTTTAATATCATATGCCTATACATTATAGTATCATATCCCTCATATTGTTGTGTCTTGGCTTGATATGTAGAGTCTTGGTCATACAAGTTAGGTTTTCCCAACAAAATGTCACAAACATCCAATGGTGTGATGTCACATGTGACTATGTCCTCCTTGGGCTTGCATTTGTATTGAAAAGGGCATTGTTGCTAGTCCTTTCTTTGTTGGAGCCATCCAAACAAGTATGGGTGAGGATGTGTTGTAGTAGGAAGAATTAGATGTTGAGTTGTGTCTTGCAAGATGATATTGTTTTGACTCCCATTGTTGATGATGATGTGGAGAGGTCCTTCAAGCCAAAATTTCATATGGAAAAGATACCCGCGCTCCTTTGAAGTGTCAGTGGCAATGGCACTAGTGCTTAGACAAGAAATTTCTTGATCAATGTTGTCTATGAGAATAGGCTCTAGTGTACATTGTGCGAGAAAGGATTTATACCTATGACATTCAGAATTGTCACGGATGTACAAGTGATGTCGATGTCATCACTTGTCACATTGTTTCTTCTTGTATTTGTTTGTGGTAGAAGGTAGAAAAAGGTGTAGGATTCTTCAATGTGTGTTCTACTCCTGTAAAAGGGGTTGAGATGGTGCGTCCTAAGTAGGTTCATTGCACACAACGCTTGATGAGGAGAGGAAATGTTGCTTCATATTTTCATTGGCCTCAATCTTGATGCCATTACGATATGCTTTCCCTAGAGAGTTGGAATTCCACGACTCCCATCTTCACACAAATATAACCTGAGAGTCCATTGATGTACTTCAGCATCTTATGTTGCTTTGTGAGGACCTCACACAAGCACATTGTGTAGTCATGGAACTCGATGTAGTTTTCCACCAACTACTCCTTACATTAGTGCAATTGTTGGAACTTCATCAACTTGTCCTCGTAGTGTTTGAGGGGGTAGAATTTTGCTAAGCACAATTGTTGGAGCTTCATGTACTTGTCCTCATAGTGTTTGAGGGGGTAGAATTCCTTTTGCTAAACACAACTATTGGAGCTTCATGTACTCATCCTCTAAGTGTTTAAAGGGGTAGAATTCCTTCTACAAAGTGTTGACAAAGTCATCCCAAGTTTGGATGGGCTAAAAAACTTTCTTGCATTGTGCAATGTATGTTTCCCACCAATGTGATAATGAAATGGACATTTTCAATGCTACGAAGGTGATCCTCTCCTCATCATCAATGTGTTTGACAAAGAATAAGGCATCAAGTTGTTAAATGTATGTTTCCCACCAACATGACACTAAAATGAACATCTACATCGTTACAAAGGTGATCCTCTCTTCTTCATCAAAGTGCATGATGGATAGGTAGGCCTAAAGTTGGGAAATCCACTTATCCAATGGTGCGCCATCAATCTTGCCTTTGAAAGCTCTCGCATTGTGCAATATATGTTTCCCACCAAAGGGGCACTGTGATGGACATCTACATTGTTGTTAGTGACCTTCTCTTCATCATCAAAGCGATTGACAAAGAAGTAGGCCTTCAACCAGCGAATCCACTTATCCAATGTTGGGGTGCCAATCTTGCCTTTGAACACTGGGATCTCAAGATTCACTTGGACCTTGAAAGGTTTGCTATTGAAATTGATGGTATGCATGTTGTGAAAAGGAAGTGTTGTTGTTGGGTTGAGGTGTATCATTAGCCCATTGAAATGGCCAAAGAGTTTGGTGCATTGTTCTTTTAGGTTGTTCTTAATGAGCTTTTGGATGTTTGACACTACCTCAAGTTGGTTTGAGCATTAACCATCTTGCTCTTGTTATAACGTTCTTATGGATAGTCCAAAATAAAGCTAAATAGTCCTTTCTCACATTGAGCTTGCGTGTTTATAAGCATATGAGAGAGCTATGCTTAGATTCCCATAAATCCACACCACAAGGGGGGGGCAAGATCATATGTGGGGGACAATGGTGTGCCAAGAAATAAGTTGAGGGTTGTAAAACGTGCAAGAAAGTCTAAAATGATTAATCTACTAACACAGTTGAATAAGAAAAAGACTTCTTGCAAGAAATGTAACTTGTATTCAGAGTGCATAATAGGGCAACTATATATGTGTGCAATGATTCAATAAGTCTACAAATAAAAGTTGAGCTCGCGTGTTTACAAGCATATGAGAGAGTTATGCTTAGATACCATTGATCCACACCACGAGGTGGGGGTGGGGGGCAAGACCATATGGGGGACAATGGTGTACTAAGAAATAAGTTGAGGGTTGTAAAACGTGCAAGAAAATCTAAAAAGATTAATCTACGAACACATTTGAATAAGAAAAAGACTTCTTGCAAGAAATGTAACTTCTATTCAAAGTGCATAATAGGGCAAGTATATATGTGTGCAATGATTTAATAAGTCTAGAAATACAAGTTGGTGTGATCAAAATGGGAATGTGATTCCTTGCTGATTCATCTACATTGAACAAAAGAATGCAAAGTTGCGGATGTGTTTGAATGTTACATACTCAAGACATGTTAACAAAATCCTATACAATCTATGTGTGTGCTCTTTCAACTATATAAGTGCATAGATTTAATGCTACATAGATGCTCAAGTATATGTTACAATACATATTTATACATGTATGATTACAAAGAAGGTACCAATTGACAATGTTACAAGGAGAGATGAATCATCTTCCCTAGTTGAGTGACAGTTGTGATCTGGCGCATGCCATGCTGACAAGATGCTGGCATTGAGTGCGTGATGTTGCATAGGTGACAAGATTTCTAGTTAAGGAAAGCCCTAACCCAACAGCTATGAAATCACACACATAGTACACAAACACACAAAAATATTATACTAAAATACCAATGGATTATAATGTGCCCAAACTGGAATAAACATGGGGCGGCAACAACGAGCTTTTCACTTTACATGGTGGAATCTCTCAGACTTCCACTCTCTTCCCCCCTGGACTCTAGAATATTCGATGCTATCCTCCGCCTAAACACACTTTCAAATTTGAGCTTCACATCCTAAATCACTTGGGCTGCCAAGTTGCTTGATCGCTTGGTCCTATCTTCTTCTATTTCAACTTGTCATGCATTCCTCGCAAAAAACACTCCTTACACTAACACTAAGTCTCCAACCTCAAATTCCTTATGATTGCACCTCGCATCCGCATGCCCTTGTATTTATTGCAAATTGATTTTCTATAATTTCTTGGCACGTCCTCATGAGCTCCGTGTATGAAATCTTCACAGTCCTCTTTTTCTACATTTCATTCTCCAATTGCTCAAATTTCTCTCAACTCTGTGACACCTTGCGGGGTGCTTCCATAGACTAGAAAGTTGTTTTCCTAGTGTTCCTATCCACCGAATTATTTTACACTAACTGGTGTCCCCGAGATTTCACCCTGAAATCTGGGACTACCCCTTTTAAAAAAAAATCGTTCTTTTCAAGTAACGGGTCGTTTTGTGTTTGTTTTGTCTGCAGTTGTTTGCATTGCTCTAAGGTATCCCTAGAGAGTCATAAAAGCCAAATTCGACAAATACCCACATGCTAAAACTCACTCTATCCCTTCGCCAGGTTTTGTTTGAGAGAACTTTATTTATTTATTTATTAAAGAAATAAAGTTCTTTTAAAAATAGATTGAGCTAAAATTGGAGGATTTAGGTTATATAAAACACTTTACCCCCATCATTATTACCACAGAACATTCACTCCGGGGGAAAGAATTTTTGCAGATCAGCTAATTGGAGAAATTTTTCGAGCAATTGCCTGTTGCAACTTCTTTTGTTTAGTTTTATTTCTTTTTGTCTGTGTTTTGGTTTGTTTTCTCCGGCAATTCTCGTAGCCTATTCATTCTCCTTTCCAGACCTTTCCCCAGGCCTAGGGTTTTGAAAAATCCATCCAATATTTTTAATTACTAATTTGTCTAAAGGCGATCAGAGCTCAGGATTATTTCAGAGGATTGCAAGAAGTCGCTTGGTCGAAAAAGGTGAAAAAATGGATTTTATGAAAATAAAGAAAAATATTGCCATCAATGCGTAGAGCTCAAGAAAATATGCACTTTTGGAGAAAACGATGCCTAAACCGGAGCCACGGAATGAAAGTTATGGCACATGCAAGTTTTTGTTGTTACATCTTCCTGGACCCTTTCCAAAAATGAAAAAAAATATTCTATTCTTATGTTTTCTTCACCAAAAATCTAAAAAAGGAAAGAAATGCAGTTTTCATGCCAGTCACAATTTTCAAGGTTGCCTTCTGTGTCCAATTTCCACACTGGCTTAAGTGACGAATTTTCATGTAATTTTAAATGCAGAAGTCATAATGCAAGTTGCACTTTTGGAAAAGAGTTATCTTTCATGCGAGTCACATTTTTTTGGAAGGAATCACTTAAGCTGCCAATCGAGAATTTCAGTAGGTGGTAGGAAGGTGGGAATTTCTTGCCTGCCTAGCAGATTACTTTTTCCCCTCAAGTCAAATCACTTAAGCTGCCCATGGGAATTTTAGAGGTGACAGGCAGGTGCAAAAATTTCTTGCCTACCTAGCAGGTTACTTTTCCCCATTATGAAAAAAAAATCACTTAAAGTACCAATGGGATTTTTGGAGCTGCCTAGCAGGTTGACTTTTCACATCAAAGAAGATTATTCACCCATGCAAGTCGCATTTCTAAGGAGGCTATTTTTCATGCAAGCCGCACTTTTTGGAAGGAAGGATTTAAGCTGCCAGTAGGAATTTTGGCAGTGGCAGACATGCGGGAATTTCTTGCCTACCTAGCAGGGTGAAAATTCGCATTATGAAAGTCAAGTCACTTAAGTGAAAAGCGGGAATTTCTTGCCTGCCTAGCAGGGTGAAAATTCTCATTATGAAAGTCAAGTCACTTAAGTGAAAAGTGGGAATTTCTTGGAGCTGCCTTGTAGGGTGAAAATTCCCATTGCTTTGACTTCCTATTTTTAGCAATTCCTCTTGCCAAAAAGTGCGACCCACCTTGGCATTAATACATGCATTTAATGCTATTTATTAATGTTATTTCTGGTCAATTTTGACGCCATAAATCAGAAGGAAAGTCAAGGCAAGTGGATGAGCTAAAGAGAAGTCAAGGATGCATTCTAAAAATAAATAAAATAAATTCATAAAAAAAGTAATAAGAAGCATGCAGACTTGGGTGCCCAAATCGAGTGAAGGAGCATGGCTTTTAATTAATTAATTGCCAAAAATAGGGAAAGACAATTATTAAAAATAGCATGCACATAGCTGATATAAGCATGGGACGCCATAAGGGAGAAGTACAGTTAATTATTTTTGATGGAGCTTACAGCCCGGAAGGATTTTAGCGCCAAAGGAAGGTGGATTTTGCATTAAAAAATATTTTCCACTGTCGGGAAGCATCTAATTTTGGCGCCTAGGGTTGGAAAGGGATTTCTTTTTACTATTCACAGCATCTGTATGTTGATGAATACTTTATTCATGCACCATATTGGTAAAGAAAGCAGAAGTCAATAACTGATACATTCAATATATCTTTAGAATCAGAGGAAGAAATAGATCCAGCTCTGATAATTGCAAAGACTTCCGGCAAAAATTCTCCTCTTGTTTCTAATGCAGCTCATGTGGAAGTCATTGCATGGAAAATTCCTTTCAGGAAGTGTGTGCATGTGCTCCCAATCTTCCAGCTTGAAACCTTCATTGAATTTTCTTGTATTTTCCTTCACTCGGAGTGCTTTCCTGAATTTAAAATTGCTTGTATGCAATTAAAAATAAAAGGTGACGAGTGTTTTACCTGAATTGTTTATGACAAGCATTTTATTAGTGCATGTACTGGAGAAGAATTGCAAAAGCTTCAAGGATAAGAGGGAAGACAGGTCAAAGGCAGTACCCGCAAGCAAATCAAAGTCAGCTACTTCCAGATCCAGTTTGGTGAGAATCAAAGGAAAGAATTCAACAACACATGGGAGTATCTCAGATCCGTGGCAAAGATATTATTCATTGCTAAAATAGATGAAGCAAAAGTACAATGCATATTGGATCAACATGCAAAGAATGGAGAAAGGACAAAACGGAGAATGTCGCAGCTGGAATAACTTCTTTTTCTTTCTCTTATTTTCTCCAAAAAAGTAATTGAGTAATCAATTAAATTGTAAAACTTAAGTGATTGGTTTAAAAGTCGTTACTTCAAGTTATTGGAAGAAGTCAATCACTTGGAAATAGGTGGCAGACATGCAAAATAGAAGGTTCTATTTTCAAGTTATAAATCATGCATGTCATGCAAAGAGGAAGTCTAGGAGGAAGATTGCCAGCTGTCCTCCTTTTCTATAGCTTCCGCATGTGGCAATTCATTAAAAACTTCTTGTTTATAATTGCCCTCCATACACTATAAATATTAGGAAGAGCCTATGGGTTAAAGGATCACAATTTGTTAATCAACATTCTTGAGTTCTAGATTTTGTGCTGCAACCCTTGATGTCATTTTTGTGAAAGTTGATGAATTGAATAAAGACAAATTTCCAGAGAACTTTGTGTCCACGGTGCATTTTCTTCTAACTTCTATGTGGATTTTTAGATAAACTTTTTGCATTATCCGAGATGTAGATTAGAAGCTTTTCTTTTCCTTTACTTCTAAATATTGTGAGATCTACTTGTTTTAGCTATGTGCATGAGATCAACTCTGCGAACTATTGGTATGAATTACATATCTCCCTCTTCTTTCTTTCCGGATTCATATTATTTTCCCCTTTTGCAAAACATTCCATTTACAATTGCTTACATGCTACAAAATTGTCTAGCTATGGCTCATGAGCTTTGCAATTAAAGTAAAACCCACAAACAGTTACTCAGATCCATAATTGATAGAAATCTTACATGGGAGCCTCACCGGTAAATGAGGGAGATTTACCTCATGACTGCCTAGGTTTTCAGCAGTGCAAAAAATCTAGCCAACACTAACACCAAGTCTCGGACCTCAAATTCCTTATGTTTGCACCTCACATCCGCAGGCTCCTTGTATTTATTGCAAATTGCTTTTCTATAATTTCTTGGCATGTCTTCATGAATTTTGTGTATGAAATCTTTGCAGTCCTCTATTTCTTGATTTCGTTCTTCAATTGCTCAAATTTCTCTCAACTTTGTGACTCCTTGTGCGCTGCTTCCATAGACAATCTAGAAAGATTTCCTCTCATTGCTCCTATCCACTGAATTATTTTACACAATTTTTGCTTGCACCAATACCAAGTCTCATTGTTTTGGTTTATCGCCAACCAAGCATCGCATGAATTTTCCCAAACTTCTATTTGCAACCTTCTTTGGCCATTAATTTGTGGGTGATATATGGAACTGAAGCTCAACCTTGTTCCCAACTTCTTCCACAAGCGCCACAAAAATGGCCTAAGAACTTGTTATTCCAATCTGAAACAATATTGTGTGGTAATCCATGCAATCTTACAACCTTCTGAAGAATAAGTTAGCAATGTTCACTGCATCGCTCGTCTTCTTGCATGCAGTAAAATGCACCATCTTTAGGAATTTATGGAGTCATTCCATTTTTGTGTTCTCGACAACCCTAACATAAAAATCCATGCTTATAATATCCCATAACTTCTCCAATATTGGTAATGGTCAATACAATCCTACATTCTAACTTCGCCCCTTTGCCAATTGGAAAACTCTGCATCCTTGCATATGCTTGCGCAAATCTGCACCTATCGTCCCTCATAAATATTGTTCCTCTAATTGCGCCAAAGTCTTGTCACATCCAAACCGACTTGCTCACCCTGTGCTATGTTTTTCCTCTATCAAGTTCTTGTGCATAGACCCTCGATGTGCATAACTGTTTTCCCTTGAACATCATCCCTTCTTGCACAAAATAATCTAATGACGGTGTCCTATCCACACTCATTGGTTTTGCACATGCTTTCCATGCATCTCAAAAACCTCCATTTTTTGTGTGTGGCTCCTTAATGATGTCAAAACCCATGACTTCAAATATCATCTTGTTCAACAAGAGAATCCTTCAACTCAACACATATACATCCTTGTTTGATTTCCCACTTATATGCTTTAACTCAAATGAGTAGCTCTGGAAGAACTCGACCCATTTTATATGTCTATGGTTTAATTTCCCTTGATTGTTAATGCACTACAAAACATGACGATCAATACACAACACAAATTCCTTATGCAATGGATAGTGTCTCCACTTCTTGAGTGCTTTAAAATCGCTTAAAACTCCTAGTCATAGACCGAATTTTTTTTGCATCATTCAACTTTTCATTGAAGTAAGCTACAAGCCTACCCTCTTGACCTAATATTGCAACAATGGCTGCTCCACTTGCATCACAATCCACTTAAAATATTTTGCTGAAATTTGGCAGTGCCAAGTCTCGTTGCTCTATAAAATTGTGCACTAACACTTGAAAATTGTATTTGGCTTCCTTGGTCCAAACAAAATCTCAGCAATTTTGCATCACCTCTATAATTGCCACACAAATCCCACCTAAGTTTTAAATGATCTTTATATAGAATCACACCTCAATCATACTCTTCAGCGATGGCCATTCTACTATTGCGTGGACCTCTTCTCGATCCAACTCTTTGCACATAAAGTTGTATTTCTTTACATGGATCAACAACTTCTACAACAGCCACCACAAAACCTTGCGTAAGTGTTCCAAGTGCTCTTACCTCATCTCGGTAAACACCAAAATGTCATCTAAGTATACTATGAGAAACTTTCCATGAAATGGTTTCAACATTCTATTTATAAGATGTGCGAACATGCTGAAGGCATTTGTCAATTTGAATGGCATAACCAGCCAATCATATAATCCTCTTATCTTGAACGTAGTTTTCCATTCATCCCCTTCTCTGTTGTGAATCTAATGAGATCCACTCTTCAAGACTGTCTTAGAGAAGTATTGCGCTCCACTCAAGCAGTCCATCAAGTCGTCCATCTTCGGCAACGGAAATATAAGTTTGATTGTTATATTGTTAATGGCCCTTGAATCAATACGCATGTGCTATTCTCCTCCTTTTTTTGTGCCAACACTATAGGTACTGCACATAGGCTCAAGCTTTCCCTTATTGGCCCCTTATCCAACAACTCTTGCACTTCTCTTTGTGCTTTTTCATTCTCCTAAGTTGTCATCATCCTATATGGTGAGTTGTTTGGAAAGAGCGATCCAAATATCAATTATATCTAATGACTAACGTTGCATATGGGTGGTGACCCATCTAGTAAATCCTCTAAAGCCATCTTTGCAAACTCACTCAAAAGCTTGCGCACTTCACTTGGAACCCCTTCCTTTTCTGCATGTATTTCTTGCGCAATTTCAACATAAGCACAAAACATGCCATCAACACACACGCAAACTCCTTACAAGAAATCCTTTCCTGTTAACATCAACACGCACACCAACTCCATTGTGCACATCCTCTACCTTGACCTTCAAAGGAGACAAGTTAAAGTTCTTCCCATGCTCCTCCAAATGATAAGTTTGGTCCTCCCATCACGCACATCCTTCCAGCCATACTTCCAAGGCCTTCCTAACAACAAATGACAAGCATGCATTGATGTGATATCACACAACACTTCATCTTGGAATGCACCTATCTGAAATTTCACAAGGCTTTGTTTAATCACCAAAATTTGATGGCCCTTTTGCAACCATGGCACCTTATACGAGTTTGGATGTGCAATCTTCTTTAAGCACAACTTCTCTACTATCTTGCAAGAAACTAAGTTAACCGTACCCCTTGACTTGCATATAGTTCGAAAGAGATTATTTCTTTGCACGAGTTCATCCAGTTTTTGTGTTAGTTTCAACACCTTCTTTATCATATGAGAGCTTCTCCTCGTTTTGTGTCTTAATTTTCCATAGATCATATCGATTCCTCATCTCCACGTGCTACATGTGCACTTGCTTCAATTCATCTACATCCTCCTTCATTTAGCACCTAGAGATACGTATACGCTCGATGTCCAATTTGGCCAAACTTGAAACATGTTCCAAGGAATCCCCTTCCCCTTCCTCTACCAAATCTTCCGCATCCTTGAGATGAGTAAGATGCTCCTCCACATGAAAATTCTTTTTCTTGTTCCTATGTGACACTGTTGTACATCACTACCTCCTTGTATTGATTGGCCTTTACCAAAGTTGCTTCTTCCTCTATTGCGCATGAATCTTCTTCTCCACACGGTACTCTGAGTCTTGCTCGTTAACTTCTCTTTAGCATGAAGCACTAACTGATAGGCTTCCTCCATCATCTAAATCCACGCCATAATTTTTCTTGGATACCAAACCTCGAACCATTTTGTAATATCCCCTTCCTAGTTGAAGACCCTTAGACCAATTTTGTGTCCCGGTGGCTAAGGGGCGTTAAAAAGGGAAACTATACTCTTAATAAATTATTATAAAGTGCATAAAAAAGAAATATTAAAAAAAAACACTTATAATAATTTATTATAGACTTAATAAAAATAAAAGAGAAAATATAAAGTGAAACTTAGAAAAAGAAAAAGAAAAGGTCACCTTATGTTTCATTTCCCGTAAGCGAAAAATGTGACCCATGTTGAGGAAGAAATAAATGCCAAAAGAAGAACTAAATGTGGGAAAAGGAATTTGATTGGTGGTTGTGCGTGGCTACTAAGCCAAGATTGCTTATAAAAGAAAATGTGCTTCGTTTTGTAAAGCATCTCTTTTATTTTATAAACATTTTGAATTTTATCTGAGCTTTGTAAACTTTGCAAATAAACTCCCAAGGACAAAAACCTTTTTGCGTCAGCTCTAGAGGATGAAAACCCTCTTGAGAATTAGAGAAAGAGGAACGAAAAATCTTCTTTCTAGTGAGAGGATTCTCCATTCAAGGGTTTCCATTGAAGATCAAGAATTTATTTGTGTTTTCCATTAAAGATCAAGTTTTTATTTGTGTTTTCCAGCAATGTTTGAGGGCTTTTCAAGAGGAATGAATGATTGTTGTTGATTTCGGGTATAACTAGGGTTTCATCTACACATTTCCATATTTCCGAGCCTGTTTTGGGTGCCTTCCAACCATCAGAAAAATTCTGATTTTGGTATCATTGGAAAGCTTGTGATTTTATCTTCAATCTAAGCTATCATTTGTCAAAAATTATTGGGTATTTTTCAAGTTGTGAACTTCTGAAGTTTCCAGCTGTTTTTCTGCAATTAAAAATCAAATTTTCAGTATTTTGCAAAAATATAAGTATTTTTTCATATTTGATAATTCAAGGGCTAGATACAAATTTAATTTCATAATTTTTGAAGGTGTTTTGTTGCTATTTTGGTTGGATTTGCGGATAATCACGTTTGGGGTTGAAAAATGTCAAATTTGGGGACATTACATTATTTTTGTATAGTAGATCGACTGGGAATTTTAAATGGGATTTATGGGAAATCCATCTAGGGTCGAAAAATGTCCATTTGGGGACATTACACATTTAGATATCTTACGACCTTCTCCTAAGCAACCTCACTATGCCCATATTTGATTTCATCCAATTTTTATGCTCCTATAGTATCCCTTGAGAGGGAAAAAAATGTGTAATTCATATCTCCCTCTTGGAAGTCACTTAGGTCGGAACTAGATCTTTTGTTTCCAAAACATCCTTCTCCCTCTTTTAGATGTCATAATTCTACTTTAGAATCCAACTTCTTGTACACATTCTATTTTCAAGAACGGCCTTCCATTCACAAGGCATTCTCAAATGATCTCTTAAGTTTGATTTGCGCAATCTTCACCTTATTAGGGTTATCAATATCCTCAAACTTAAAATATTCATCCATGCCTATGATCCAATCAACAAACTCCTCGGGCTGAGAAACATTCCACGAGACCATTCATTTGTGGGCCAATCTTCAATCAATCTATCAAAGTCGAGGACATCACAATGACATGTGCTTCTCCAAATTGAAAGTCACCTGTCTGCATTTGAAAAATATCCTTCCTAAGAAACATGGAACATCCAATGGGCCATTTTTGATCTCAGGCTTCCATCATAGAGATGACATCTCAAAACTATTTTTCTCAGAAATTAAAAAGAAGTCTTAAGATTCTTTATGATGACACTAATTGTGACCTCATTGGCATCACTTGGGTAATTTGTGACCAAGAAGGACCTATTGGGTGGTCTTCTGCAACATTGCTTAAACTTAAAGTATGAACCTTTAGTCCAAAAACATTCAAACACTCCAAGGAGTAATGTCTTAACAATTTGGTGATGACAATCTCTTGCCCATTTCCTTCTATTACATAGCAGGTGAGCGCTAACTGAATAGGAGATCCTCAATCATCTAGATCCATGCCATAACATTTGATGGATACGAAACCTATGACTATTGTAGATGTCCCTTTTAGGGGACCTTCACATGACCAACCTCACTGTGCCCAAAGCTGATTTGATCCAATACAACATCCTCCTTCAGACTTTTTAGTAGGTTAACTCCCTATGCAACTCTTGAACATTTGGAAGTCACTAGGTAAAAACCCTTGAACTGCATTTTTGCCAACAAACATCCTAGTTCTAGGGCTTAGCGATCTCTCCTTTTGGCGTCTTCTTGTGCGTTCACTTTTGAACCTGCCTTTCAAAAACCTTGACAATGTAGCATGACCCTTAAGTTTGGTCTCTAAAATCTATTATCTTATTACCAGTTAATCATATCATGCAACCTTAAAATGATTTTTAGTGCCCCAGAAATGAAGATATGAATTTCTATCAGACCAACTTTCTCGGGCTGAGAATTACTTTAACATCCATTCATAACTTTACCTAGAAAGCTCCATTTTAGAGACGACACATGAAACATGCACTTCTTGGGGTTCTAAAAATATTAAGCTATGCAAATATCAAATCAGCTTCACACCAACCTTCCTGAGAAATATGGAACAACCATTCATTTTTGGTCGCGCCCCATTTTAGAGATGACATACATGACATCTAGTGGCTTAACCATGCAAGAACATGATTGCTTCTTCACCTTCTATTAATTAGTCACACTAGTCCATACCATGCTTAAAATCACTTTGACCATACATCTCATCACAAACACATCCAAAATGGTCTTCATGATGCAACCTCAATTCTGGTACGCACATTTCTCAAATCATTCAACACTTCAACTAGTAATCCCTTTACAATTGCGTTAACAACACCTCCTCTACAAATATCCTCTTCTTGAGGAAGCATTTCACTTACAGCCAATTCTATTGTTCCAATATCAAGGGTCCTTTCAATCCTTGAAGTTGGTCTCACTCTCACACTAGATTTCGCAGACTCTTAGAGTTGTAGCCTAAGCTCTAAGGTACAACCTTGATACTGCAAAAGAAATAATAAGATTCAACATAGTTAACATAATGGCCTAAGCATCCAGCATTTTATGAAATCATATAGGGGTGCCACATCATAACTTATAGTCGGCATTATAATATTAAAGTCTATTTATAATTTGAGCATAAACATGATGCTCACCACAACAAGCTAATTAAATCTAAGTAATGGTGGATTTCATCTTAGACTTGGAGTGCTCCCTCTATCCAATAGGAATCCTCTAGACATAAAAAGTGCAATATCTCCCCCTAAACACACCTTCAAATTTGAGCTTCAGATCCTTAATCACTTAGGCTGCCAACCTACTCGATTGCTTTCTCCCCAAGCCTCTAGAAATGGGATAAGGAATCCTACATGTTTCCATTTTGAATGCGCGCAATTAAGGGACATGGCAGTCCCCTGCTTCCCAGATTGTCATGGAGTCCCCAAGAAAAAGTTCCAAGATTCTTGGAGTCAATCCAAGATTTCTTGAGTTCACAGTCAATCTAGAAGCTTCCGGTACTGGTGAACTGGAGAAGCTTATTGACATTCAATCATAGTGCAATTTGGTTATCCTCCT
This sequence comes from Taxus chinensis, assembly GCA_019776745.2. Classification (NCBI taxonomy): domain Eukaryota; kingdom Viridiplantae; phylum Streptophyta; class Pinopsida; order Cupressales; family Taxaceae; genus Taxus; species Taxus chinensis. The sequence goes on from CM034153.1 coordinate 111,127,255, forward strand.
TCAACTCTAGAAATAAGGAATGTCTTCAGATTTTGCAACCTTCTTTTTAGCTCGTTCAGATCATGCACATGTGCACAAATCCATTCTTAGTCACTTCAAGCTCACCGAATCTACCAGTTTTCTTGGGCACTTGTGCACTTACCTTGCGCAAGCTCCATTGAATGTGTCCAAGCTATTGTTGTCAAGTTGATGCGGCTTTTGAATCACAGGTTGAATTTCTTCTTTATCCATTTCTAGATAATAGACTCTGTGAATCAGATTCTTGAAACAAGATCTGAGATCTAGGATCCTCAGACTTTCATACTGTGTAGTTGGATTTCTTCTCAGGTTCCAGCTTCTGATTTACTCCTTTGATTGGTATGTGCGCACAAGACCAATCCATCTTGACTTCTCCACCCAGCTCTTTGCAAAAATTTCTACTCAACAAAATGCCATAAGAGACTGGAATGTCTGCTACAAGGATAGTCATTTTCAGTCTTTTGCTGGAAAAGAAGCAAAGCACTGCCTGCGCATCTTTGATTTGTCCACAAGAGGAACTTGCCTTTCCATGGAATAACATCTTCCGATGGTTTTGGTCAATGTGAGACCCAAGGCATCAGTAAACTTTGGCGGGCATGACATTGTCAGAAGCTCCAGAGTCCAAAATGCAATTGCTCAATTTATATCCGTTGATAAGCAATGACACATAAAATGGCTCAATCCTTTCTGATGTAGCAGGAGAAGAGGTAGAAGGAGAAGAACTTGCAGCCGCATTATTTGAAGGAGTATTCTTTGGATTTGCTAAGATACCCCGTGAAGTATTATTTGTTGGGTTGGGACCGTTACTTTGCACATATTTGACCAATCTATTCAGCTGATTAGGAAATGCTCTCAAATATTTAGCTTCTGACATTTGGACCTTGTTCCTTTTGATGTGATCAATGATGTCAAAAGCTTGACTTGCTTCAGCAGGATGTGCGTTGGCCCTTTGCTGCGAATTGAAAGAATTTGAATATTTATCCTTGGGCACTAATGAAGAAGGAAGAGTGCTACCTCTTTTCAAGATAGTAACATCCGGGCTAGGATCTTCTCTTTCTCTTCCGGCCACTTGTGGATGCTTCGGCATTTTGGCGTGTCTGAGACCTTGTGAACACCGCAAAAGTGTGACCATCAGAATCTTCAAAAGATTCATAATAGCCATCATCAGATTCGTAGTCCAGGTAACCAATATTGGAGTCGTCAGTGGGATCTATAAAGTCTTCATCATCGAATGATTCATCAATGCCGAGATCCTCTTCATTAGTTTCCAAGTTATTCCTTGGAGCAGCTTCTATTGCCAACCACTGTGGTGCAGCAGCAAGTCTGTTTCGGTTTTGATTTTGATTTTGACCATTAAAGGTCCGGGTAGGAGCCATTCTTGAGGGGGTTACATTCCCTGCTTGAGAGATCTGCTTCTTGATCTGCAGCATGTCATTAGCAAATCTCTGCAACAAAGGATCAAAGTACTTGAAGAAGCGCCATCACCTTTGTGAGATGGTTGTCTGAGTTTCCCAGCCATGATCAAGTATGTCCTCAACTTCCACGGCATACATTTTGTGCTTCAAGTAGATTTACAGGCCTTGCCCTTCTCAGCTGATATCCAACTTCGGGCAATAGAGCGTTTATAAAAAACGTCTTTTGATTTTCGTCGCTCAATGCGGCAAAAGTGGGGATTTTATATAAAATCCTTTGGAACCTTGCAATAAAGTCCCACATGTTCTCGCTTGGCTCTTTCTTCAACTGCGTCAGTTGGGTGATCAATGTGCTAGCATCCTTTGCGGGCTTGAATCTTTTCAAAAATTGCTCACGCATAGTCGCCCAGTTGGTTATGGTGCCAGGAGCTAGCCGATAGAACCATTCTCCAGCCAAGTCATGTAGAGTCTCAATGAAGAGCCTGACTGAGACATTTTCATGCTTTACTGCAAGCACACCACAAGATATGAAGAAGGCTGCCAAATGATCATCCGGGTTTTGCTTTCCATCTCCAAAGAATTTTGGAAAATTATTTCTGGATCCCTTTGGCAGATCGTGCATAGGTGGAGTCAGGTTCAGTGGTCCAAAAGTTGCTCCCCATGGGACAGGTACTATCTGGTTCTGATTCTGATTCTGCATGATGAATGGGGCACGTCTCCTCCTTGTGTAGACTTGATGGATAATTCCAGCTGCCGGATTATGCTGAAAACGATCCGGATCTAGATGGGTGTGCACTCTCCTTCCTGGTGAGAGACTAGATCTGCGGCTTCTAACTTGAGGAGGATGATTGAAATTGAATTGCTCCTGCAGTCGGAAGAAATGATCAGTCCTTCCTTGCGCCTTCACGGATCGGGTGAATGGACGTTCAACCAGGTTGAGATTTGTGTGGAAAACACTCTGATCTTCAATAGATAAGCTTTGATCTGCAAAGATAGTTGTTCCCCAGCGGAGTCGCTAAAAACTGTTGGCTAGATTTTCTGCATAGCACAAAACCTAGGCAGTCATGAGATAAATCTCCCTCATTTAACTGGTGAGGCTCCCGTGTCAGATTTGTCAATTAAAGTATGCTAATATCTAAATGGGGTTTTACTTTAACTACTCAGTTCATGAACCATAACTGAACAGTTCTGCAGCAAGTAAGCAGCTGTTTAAGAAAGGAAATATTTATAGAAGAAAGGTAATTACATAAACACATAGAAGAAATGGGGAAGATGTGCATCCCAATCAGTAGATGGCAGAGCTGATTGCATGCACATAGAAGAATCCAATAGATATAAACACAGAATTCTAAAACAAAGGCAGCTCTAGATCCAGATCTAAAATAACACAAAGTTTATTAAGAGATCTAAGATTAAAAGCAAGAAACACAGTACACCGTGACACAAAGTTCTCCGGAAACCTGCTCCTTTGTATTCCTTTGCTCCAAGTGGCTCTCAGGGGTTCAGCACAAAGTCTAGAACACAAGATTGCTGCTTACAAATTCTGATCATTAACCCGGAGGTTCTTCTCCTACTTATAGAATGTAGGAGGGAAAGTACAAATGGGAAGTCTAACTGAACTAAAACACAAACAACAAGTAAAGATGACATTTGGCAATCATCCTCCACTAACTTCTCCTTAAGTGACACATATATCACTTAACTAATAGAATGGTTCCACATGACTTTAAGTAATGGTTGCAAAACCAATAACTTAAAGTTTTACAATTTCATCCGGGAACATAGAAAATAGAAGAAGAAAGAATAGAAGAAGTCATGCCAGCTGTAACATTTATGTCTTCTTTTTGTTCTGATATCGGATATACTTGTCGAACATGTGATTCAGCATCTTCCCATCTGTTTTAGCCACTGCTTCCTTCTCTGTCCTAAACTGCAGCAATCCTTCATTCAACACTTTGATGCACGCCTCCACATCTTCCAAGCTCGGCCCAAACCTCGCAATATCTGCCTGCAGTGCCACCAGTCTACTAATAGAATTCATCGTGAAAGGCTTAGTAGCTTTATCAATTCTCTTTTGTACCATCAGAAGAGACCCTTCCAGGGAATTAGGCACCTTGCTAGGAACGATCCGCACGTATGAAGTAACACCTCCGACCACGTCCTCCTTAGTGAAAGAAATGATACTGTCTGGTAAGGATGATGTCCTACTCTCAAGTGCCTGCATCCTCTTCAGCAAAACTCTGCAAATCTCCAAACGGAAAGATACTGCAAACTCCAGCTGCTTCCCCTTCTCGACTGATCCGTCCGGTACAATTTGCTCTGCAACCAATACATCTCCCGACAGCTTGTTGATCTCTCCCAAAGTACTCAGGTTACTCTCAGCAACTGTGTTCATGTCCACTATGCTCGTCACCAGTTGCTGCAGCTGATTTGCCGCATCATTCATAACCTTTAGGCGGGCTGGCACCTCTCCAAGTTGTACAGCAACTTGACGAATAATCAAATCCTTCCATTCGTCAATAGCTTTTACTTGATTGCTTGCATCCTCCATTTCCTGCATAAGATGATCACTCACCTGCTCTGAAATGGGCTGAATGGAAGGCTTAGCAACCTTGGCTATGATCTCGCACAACTGAGATACCTGCTTCTGAAGTTCTTCTTTCTCCGCCTTTTCACTGTCAAGCCTAAGGAATAGAGCATCTATCAATGTCTGCGTGTCCTGCTTCAATCCTTCTGTGGTGGCTTGACCGAGGGGTACTCTGGTTACTGTTACATCTTCTGCCGTGAGCTCCTCCTTCTTTCCTTCTGCCGGAATTGATATCTCAGCAAACTTCTGTCCCGAATTCCTCGATGATCAACCTAGAAGTTACTTTAGCAACTTTAGGCCTTCTGTCTTTTCCGCCTAGGCCCTGGAGTAGCTGCAAGTCGTGTTCCTCCAAGTTCATCTCCATTCTCGCTTCTGGAACCAACTGCGAAGCCAACCATTCCGAGAAGTTACTTCTCGGAGAATGAGGAAGTCGCTGAGTGCACTACCATCTCCCGCTTTGCATCCTCTCCATCAGAAAGTGCCACGGTTTTATGGCTGCCATCCTCTGAATCATCCAAGGACAAAGCTCTTTCGAACTCCGCCATCTGCAGCTTCAACGTCTCTTCTGGAACAGGTGCTGAACAGAGTGGCTGAGGAGAGAAGATGAATGTCACCGGATTCAGTGGAGGCATGGAAGTGTCTTGCTGCTGAGGTGCAACAGTTGGTGAAGTACTGGGTGCTGGAGAAGCCGGAGCTAAAGCCATGGTCGTAGAAGTGATCTTCTCCTTTGATTGAGATCTTCTGTGTACTTTCAACTTCTCGGACCTTCTGCTGCTTTCTCCTTCGTGCTTCCTCTTGAGGGAATCTCCTGCGCCGAAGTTGCCCGTGACTTGATTCATCAATGCTTCATCAAGGCAATATCCTTTCGTCAGCAACCAGTTTGAAGTATTCACCAAAACAGCGCCAGACCTTTCTTCAATTGTATGGCAGCCTCCTACGTTATCCTGAAGTATGGCTTTATCTCCTCCCATTTGATGGTAAGTGTCAAGTACCACATTCCCATCATCTTTAAGATCCGCAGGTATCCGTGCTAGTCCAAAGTCGAACACTTGCTTTGCTGATAGCCTGCTGAAATCTCTCTTTCTAACCTCGTACTCACTTTTGCACTTCATCCAGAAATCTTCTAATGAAGGCACATGTGCGTTCTCCTGGGAGATCGTCTTCCTGGCTACTCCAAATGGATCGAAGTTCAGCCGTGCAGGGAAGAACTCTTGCTCATACTTGGATAACATCTGCATCTCCATCCCTTGAGCTCTATGAATGCTATGGCAACTATAATGTCCCACAGTGATTGGGAAGAAGCCCATAGACTTGTGCCGCTTCGATTGAAGGTCGTATAACTCCACAAGTTGTCTGCTCAGCTCCATGGTGATCAATCTATCATTCGGATATCTGGGCAGCTTAACCGGTTCACCAGAAAAGCCAGTAACCCTGAGGTATGTGAAATCTGCAAACTGAATGAATAGACTGCCAACCTTGGATACAGCTTCCCACGCTTCCTTGCTTACCCTGTTGGCCTTCAAGTCTTTGTCTAGCCTACAAATGAAATCGTAGAAGAATTCATCATTGACCACTTTGAAATCTTTCTCGCATGCAGGTACAGTAAGCTGTGGGTAGCACTCGAAAATGGGGTCCTTAGAAAGAACACCACATCTATCCAGCTTGGAAAAGACGCCTTGTGAAGCTGCAGCATACACCAAGTAGGAAGTCATTTTGAAGCTGAAAGTACGCTTCACATTCCGGAGTTGCTCACCAATGTTGTCGCTAATAATTTCCGACCAATTGATTATGGAATCAACCTTGTTGACTTCAATGGTCCTGATGAAAGCATACATCCATGTATGGAAAGTGTAAGCGTTCGTCTCGCCATTAATCTTGCATAACAATTTGACAATATCATCGACCTCCTGCACCAAATTGGACCGTGGAATAGTTCTTGGGAACTTTGAAGGAGATCTAGGTTTCTTCATGTATCTGCTATTCATTATGCTCACACAATCAGCGCTATGCTTCTCCCACCTGCTGCCGGCATCCTGAATGACTAATGGAAGTCACCACCTTTCGCACCAGAATCTTCAAACAACAATTGATGAACTCTGCGTCCAAACGAATTATTGTTTTCCCCGTAGCATCACGGACTGACCTGGATGAAGGATGGTAAGATCTAGCGCACTCCATAACAAACTCTGGCAACTGGGCTGTGCATGGAAATGCTGCAGCTCAGATGATTCCACTGCTTTTAACCGCACGCATGAGTGAAGTCTTTCTAGCTCTGGATCTATCAATCAATTCGGAAAGAGGTTCCGGACCTAGATCTGTGTCTCCTATGTCTGCAAGTTTGGAAGTGATGCATGACTCCGTTGTGCTTTCTTTTTCATCTCCCTTCGCCATGGCTTTGTCTATCTTTGTCTGAATAATTCTTTTTCTTCTTATTTGGCCGGATTTCTTCAAAACTGGTGCAGATCTGGACAATTCTTCAGATTCGGAGGATATATGCAATGTATTGGACATTGATTAAAGCTCCTTTTCTTTTGTAAAGCACCTGTAATGAATTCCTGCAATTAATTCAGACAAAAATGGCCACCGGAGCATGAATAGTGAATTTTAATTGTAAAAATCTACACTTTTCAAGCCTGCTGCCCCAAAAATTGATGTTTAATTTGCACATAAAGAGAGCATGAATCTTTTCAACAACACCTGAGCACCTGTAACACCTATGCAAACAATTATGCAGACAAAGATCAACCTCCTTCAAAGCATGCGCCAAATTTGGAAGCTTTTAGCCTTGTTTTCACCTTTGTCTGAGCAAAATCCTTCTTCAAATGGGGCGCACTTTTCCTCTTGGCTGCAATTCTTTACCTGTGAATTAAATAATTCACCCTTATGGCAGCCCATGCTTATATAACCCTCACAATTCTATAATTAATAATTGCCCTTCCTATTCCTGGCAATTAATTAATTAAAAATCATGCTTCTCTCTTTAAAAATAGCATGTTTAAGGACAGCCATCCAATAAATTAAATTAATTCAATTTAATCATTCACACTTCACTTCACTTAAGCTTCACAGTGTGCTTTGACCATAGCCACTGAAAATAGAATTAATTTAATGATTTAATGCTTTAAAAATCATTAAATCTATCATAAATGGGGCGCACTTTTTCACATGAAGGGGGCAACCTTTAAATAAATTAAATTTAATCAATTTAATTCATTTAATTCTATTTCTTTTATTCCCCTTTGCTTTGTTGACTTTCTTCCATGCTTGGGCGCCTATTTTAGAAGGAGAAATAATTAATTTAATCCACTTAAACGCTGCCTTCTTCTCTCTAAAGGGGGCGCACTTTTTTGCATAATATAATTCTATTTTTAAGAATTTTTCACAATGGGATTCTTTACCCTGCAAGGCAGCCCCGGAAATCCCATGATCCACTTAAGTGATTTGACTTTGACAATGGGATTATTTACCCTACAAGGCAGGCAATAAAATCCCATGATTTCACTTAAGTCACTTTTCTTTTATTTCATCATGGGAATTTTTACCCTGCAAGGCAGGCAATAAATTCCCGCCTGCCTGCGGCCTCTAACTTTCCCACTGCAACTTAAGTGAATTTTATATCATGGGAAAAAGTACCCTGCTAGGCAGGTACAAAATTCCCACCTTGCCTGCTGCTTCTATTTTTCCCATTGCAACTTAAATCCTTTGTTTTCCAAAAATGCGCCCAACCCCGCAGGGGCTTTTCCGTGCACGACTTCGCTTTTTCCCAGTGATCCAGACCTCTGATGGCGACTTCCTCCGGGCATAACGTGCGTATATGTTCTCCAGCTGCTCCAGGCCAAAAATCGGGCTTACCTGGCAAAGGAATTGTTCTAGAGAAATTTCACAGAAAACGAAACGGGACAACACAAAAACACAAAAAATTGCCAAAAGTCACAAATAAAGCCCAAAACTTATTCCAAGTTAAAACCCTTCTGGTACATAGGAATAATGACGTGTTCGATCATAACAGAGTTAAAACAGAGCGCAAATAGCCTCATACGGGGCTCAAAATAATTAAATACAAATTTCCGCAGACAAATTCTGACGACAAAATATAACAGTTTTGGGCATCTGGGTATTTGGCGAAAAAGGCTAATATGGATCTTTGGGAATATCTTGACGTAATACAAGAACTTTCAGGCAATAAAAACACAAAACGACCCATTATTTTAAAAGTACGAAAAAAAAATTCTAATAGGGTAGTCGCAGATTTCAGGATGAAATCTGGGTGACACCACCATCCATGCCGAATTTTAACTACACTGGACTCCTTCAAGTCTTCAAAGTTTTGGGATTATTTTAAAATACACATTCTCTATTAGTGAGTTCATCAATTTCAGCATCTGTTGGATTTTCAACAGTGGCTTCATTTTGTTTGTCTTGGACACCCTTTGCCTTCATCTTTTTCAAAATACACGATCTTATCGCATCTTCTTGAAGCAACATCTTTTTCCTCACGATCTTATCCATTCTTGAACAAAATTTCTTTCAATAACTTGATAGTGTAAACTTTCTTCAGAATTCTTTATCATTAGTTGTCATGTCCCTTTTTGGAGACTAGCGGATTTGAAGACCTTATCTCATTTCTTCCTCGTGGGGAGCAAGAGGAAGTTTTTTGAAGACATTTGATGCCAGTTAAGAGAGTGCTTTTTATTTTTATCACGCATCCCTATGTAGGCTCAAGTTTAATAGATTATTAAATTACTTTATGAGGTTGGCCATTATTGTATTGTTAGCACCCCTTTATGATATAAAAAGAGGTTGTTTGGCCATTAATCATATGTGAATTCTATTAGTTCTTTCGGAAGGATTGATTGTGAAGCATCTCTCTTCCTCTCCTAAGGACGAAAACCCTTGGAGAGTCTTGTGTGAGGATGAAACCCTTCACCAAGTTTAGTGGCAGCAGACTTCGACACGAGAGTCTCCGCTAACCTGTTCCTTGAGGGATCAAAGGTTTTGTTATAGAACTTTATTTCCAATGCGGTGTGGCAAAGTTCTGCACAATGTTGCATGCATGGCATTGCAAGAAGCTGCGAGATGAATTTCATAGGACTTCAGGGATCTTTTGTTATTATCTTTATTTTCCTAGGCGAATTGCCCTAAGGTGCTATGGTACTCTCTTGCAATATTGGTTTTAAGATTGGAATTTTGAAGAGCCAAGTTATGAAGTTTCATGAATTTTGGTGGTGATTTGCTATTTTTCCAAGCTAGTTGAAGTTTATTTCAGATCTGGAAATATTAATTAATTTCTATAGTCTAAGGGTTTCATCTAAAAATCAGTTCTCCTATTTCCAAGCTTGCAAATTCATATTTTCTTGCATGATATGATTGTTGGTAATTTATAATAATTTTGGAGACTATCTAATAGTTGTTTCTGAGGTGTTTAAGGGTACAAAAGCAAGGTTGAATCTCCAAAAGAGGTCGCTGCCCTAGGAGAGAGTTTGATGGCAGCTTATGACGAGTTTCACAGCTATTGCAATTTCATGTCACTAGGCTTCGCCTAGCTCACATACAATCTGACAAATCGTATTGGGTTGTTTCAGACTAGTGTAAAAACAGCCCACTTTCCTTAGGATCCCCAAGAGGGGACATTACATTTGGCTCCAAGATGGTAACATCATTGGCTTGTCACAGTGCATACCTAAGATTCATATCTAAACAATCGTATTTTGTGCTCAGCCTGCATATTTGATTGGCTCCAAGAGTAAAATTGGCTTGTCACAAAACTCATAGTCTAAAAATGCAACTAAAAAGGGCTCCCTCAGGGTTTCAGCGACTGTACATTTCCCTAGATGACTGTATGTTTTTCCCTTTTTCGACTGATCACAATCTGAAACTCTCTATTTCTGCCGTCAATTTTGTATTCTCTATTTTTGTCCTCGATTTTGTATTCTCTATTTTGCGCTCGATTTTGTATTATTTAAACCAGTTGTTTTATTCTCCTGATTAGCAACTGGTAACGACAGAGATTCGTGCCCTAAACAGGTATTATCTTCAGATTGCTGGTATATCTATATATTAGTGTTATGTGCTTTCAATCTATCTTGTGTCCTCTTTCTAGTGACTAGTGTAGTACTTAAACCTTCAAACACTCGCCTCTGAATGTTAGAACTTTGACAACTGCACGGAAAAGATTTTCTGTCCTAGAACACTCTGAACTTCGAAACTTTATCCAATGTCCCTGCAACTGTGACTATAAGAGGACATGAGCTGCTTTAATGGACATAAAATTGAAAACAAGCCTTTCAGTTTTATAAACTTATAAAATCTAGTCTTTCAAATTTATTTACGACTATAATAACAACAATAATGGCGACCAGTGCTTCAGAAATCGTGGCTGATTTCACATACAGTGGATGCTCTCCACATGTTTGTTGTAAATCAGTTTCCATTTGCCGTTGTGATAACTGATAAACTCAAACTATGCCCTAGGCGATGAACTGACTTGTGAGAGCTTCTTCCCTTCTCTTTCTCCTTGCAATTGCCCCGTTCCTAGATACATATGTTAGAATATTCAGAGAGAGTTAAAGAATAAACAAAGATTGGAATTACAAGGGATTTATAGTTTAACTCATGAAAAAGATTTATTCCATAGATATCTCTATTTCTATGTGTACGGGTGGAAGATTGTAAAGCTAGGAATCCTAAATTTCAAAAGAAGAACACTCAAATTTTGAGTCAGCCATACAGTGCTTTTCCTTATGAGCACAATTTTAATATGTTTGAAGTTCGAGCACACATTCCAAAAGTGCAATAATTATTTGAAAAGAGGACGGATGACTTGATTTGTTTCCACTAGAACAACCTTCCCTTCTGCCACAGAAAATTGGAGGAAAACAAAAGAAAACTTGAAATTCTATCTAGTATGTTTCTAGTGAGTTAATCTCTCACAATGATGTACAACTTTGGATTGCTATTACATAAGCACAGATAGAGACAAGAAGGTACCAGGATGCTAAACTTAGTACAAAGAGAAGAAATAGACAAGATGTTCAACATAATGCATTATTTAGACCATTCATACAATGTTTACCACTAGAACAACCTTCCCTCTTGCCACAAACAATTGGAGGAAAGAAAAACAAAACTTGAGGAAGTCTTATCTAGTATGTTTCTAGTGAGGTATTCTCTCACAATGATGTATAACTTTGGATTTCTATTACTTAAGCACAGATAGAGACAAGAAGGTACCAGGATGCTAAACTTAATACAAAGAGAACAAATAGACAAGATGTTCAACATAATGCATTACATAGAGACCATTCATACAATGTTTGCCATAACATCTACTGAAGCCATATACAGATTTCCCTTAGACTTTGTATAAATAAGAACCGATTGTCGACATCTCATGCAAGGCTTTATGGTATTGAAGAAACGGCATCTATTGTTGACAATTTATGCAAGGCTTTATGGTATTGAAGAAATGGCATCTATTGTTGACAATTTATGCAAGGCTTTATGGTATTGAAAAAAATGCAATGTTTACCATAACATCTAGTGCAGTCATTTAAAGATTTCTCACAGACTCTCTACATAAGAACCTATTGTTGACGTCATTCAAAGCTTAATGGTATTGAAGAAAATGCAAAGATAGCTTATGCTACCAAACTCTTTAATTGATTCACCTCCAAAGAGCACTTTTTTTTAAAATGCCGAGAGAAACTTTTATACAACTTGATAGCTATGTTGGGAGCACTTGAGGCTTCTGCTTCAATGATAATTGATTGGATTGCTTGATATTAGGGCATTAAACTACCATAATGATCATGGTTCTATATTTAACATGTTACTTGATAATATTTGAAAGGGTTGTCAAAGGGGTTGAGCTCAATTAGTTAAAAGCATTGGGTTCTCATTGTGGAGACATGAGTTCAAATCCCCAAAGTGACATCTAATGTGGAGTGATTCTTGGTCTTCCTTCATTGGCTTCTAGTGTGGTTGCTCAAAAGGAGCTATGTAGTAGGTTGTATTAGTCTCATAAGTTGTCGTATGAGCCTTGAATATTTGTAAACTATACTCAATCATATATGTGTGTGTTTGTATGTGTTTGCATGCGCACGTGTATGTGTGTGCGCGTGTGTGTGCATGTGTGTGCATGCGTGCGTGCAAGGGATCAAGGAATGATGTGCAATTTATTTGAAAAGACATATTGCCATAATGATCCTGGCACTATATTTAAAATGTTACTAAATAATATTATGAGGGGTAGAGGAAAGATGCCCACTTCATTTGAAAAGACATATTACCACAGTGAAGGTTGTGCTCACTGGAAATTATGATTATCAAAAAGAACATTTACCTGACGTGTTTGGATGAAACTGATATAGTTTCATTGTTTTGAAGAATTTTGAAGTAAACCGGGACAAAGAATGCGATAATATTTGACTTCCTATGATGTTTTATGACTAATGCTCACAGAGGAATGACTCAACAAATCTCAAACGACATGAAGTTTGCTGAGTCATTCCAAGAAATCAACTTAAATGATGACAAGCCTGTGCAATAATCACTGGATTCTCATTTAACTATCTAAAGCTGCACTATATATTTATGTTTAAACTTCCTAGAGAAATGACATAATCTTGGAGTAGGTGAAAAATGTTAAGAAACAACTTCAGATTAATTTCAATTTGGCATTGATAGAGTAATATCGGTCTGGTGTTGATAGAGACCCCAACAGATTTGAAATTCTGTTGCAATTCTTGTGCATGTAGAACATTGTAGCTTGCTATTTGCTAGATGACTTTGTAACTGTCTCACAAATAAATGGAGGCAGTATCTCATCTAGAATTTCCACAGAAAGAAAATGGGTAATGGCATTTATGCTGGTTGAAAAACAAGTATCAAATTTGTAATCAAGGGTCAATTTTAATATTTTGGTTATTCTCTATATTAATGTCACCTGTGTAGCAATTAGTCAAAAGATGTAACTGGTTGTTAAACATTTGTCCAAAAAAGAGTTGTGTTTTAATATATGCTGTGGTTAGTGAAATTTGTAAGAAATCATGAGCAATATATTGACAACATTGTCTATTGTAGTTTCATTGGAATATCAAGCCATAATCTTCAAAGAGGTCCTTTAATCAAGCATTTAGCCTATGTCAGAAAAGTGCCTTTGCAGCCAACCAGGTAAGTAGAGGTTTAGTTTATCGAAGTGTGCAAGCCTGAAAAATTGATCAAAGTATTGACAACATTGTCTATTGTAGTTTCATTGGAATATCAAGCCATAATCTTCAAAGAGGTCCTTTAATCAAGCATTTAACCTATGTCAGAAAAGTGCCTTTGCAGCCAACCAGGTAAGTAGAGGTTTAGTTTATCGAAGTGTGCAAGCCTGAAAAATTGATCAAAGTACACTAAGTCATTGATGAAAAAATTTGAATTCTTAGCTTGTATAGCTTGAGCTGGCTCACATTACAACATCATGGATGCCATGCTCAGATGAAGATATAAGGAAAAAGCATCGACCTAATAGCTTGAAAAGTAGTCAAAGTCCCAAGTCTAATAAATTATATGCAACACATGCTGTGAAACCTCTTCTTCTTGGAAGGAATGACCCGCTCAATGACAGTCATGGAGTACCTTGAATTTAGCCTGTGTTTGCTAAAGAACATCTTGATTTTAGCTTGAATATTGGCCAAATATTACTGAAAGAGTCTTTCCTCATTGCCAAGGTGAGTTGAAATCTCATAAGGCACTAAAGGTTGGAAGATTTTGATAGTCGGGTTGTAGTTGTCCCATTGCTTTTTTTACTGATGATATATGATGCATATGAGGATCGGTGTGAGGATCGTGCAGCAAGGTCCAATTAACAACCTTAGGTCGGCCATCACTATGTGGGAAAAAAGAAATGGAAAAGTATGTCTAACCACCAAGAGATTTTATAGTGATCACCAAAAGTGTCTCATGAAGCAAGAGTTGAAATCCAAAATGATAGTTCCAGCTCAATTGTTCAAAACATGCTTGAAGAACAGGTCACCTCAATCTAGGCATCAGTTCATACCAACAACCAAGAAGCTTCCATAGCGATTGCTAATGTGTGACTCAAGAAACATGAGTCCTAATCCAAAATGATTGTGCGAGGCAGCCTGAAATTGTTCCAAACATGATTGAAGAACTGTCTTACTGCATGACATAAAGTTTGTAATTTTGTAAAATAAAGATGGAGTCATGCTAAACACCACAAACAAATCCCATGGATGAGGATAAGCGCAAAGGTATCGTTAATGATTGATGCAATCCAAACTTCTAATTTAAAGGCTTAGACTGACAGCAAAGATGATACAATCCAAGCTTTTAATTGAAAGGCTTAGACTTATAGCAAAGAGAGCACCGATAGATGTAATCCACAGCCTGCTTCTGTATGGAAGATGAATAAGATCAGATCAATGATGTTTTAAGGTTTTCAGTAGGGACAAATGTCAACAACGAGAGGATGGATGAGCCTCCTTCAACAAAAGTTAGTGAGAGGGGTCAACAAGAACTAGTGTTTTGTGAAGTCTCAGAATGGGGGGACGGTTCTCCAAGATGGGGGGACCAAAGGGCCTAGGTTTGGGGACGATGGAAGGATGGCGGCGAGGTGGCGAGATGGTGGCGCAAATATATATATAGTACTTGAAAAATGTCAACCATAAGAGGACAGATGAGCCTCCTTCAGCAAAAGTTAGTGGGAGGGGTCAACAAGAACCAGTGTTCCGTGGAGTCTCGAAATAGGGAGACAGCGAGACGAGTCTCCAAGACGGGGGGACCAAGGGCCTAGCTTTGGGGATGATGGCAGGATGGCGGCAGGTGGCGGGATAGTGCCAAAAATATATGTAGTACTTGAAAAATTAGTTATAAGAAAATGTATAAGGAACAATAAATGAAACTTTGAAATGTAACACATTGCATTGAACAATGAAAATGCCAAATATGCATATATTAATATTTATATTCAAAATGATGATTACATTCAAAATTCAAATATAGTTGGACAATGGCTCAATGCAATGAAGACTTGGAACTTGCTCTAACTCTTTTTGTTACTTCTTGCTAATGTTGTCTCTCTTCCTTGCTAGTGTTGTCACTCTTGCTAATGCTCTCACTCTTGTTGCTAATGCTTTCACTCTTGCTTTGAATTTTGCTTGTGATTTGGCGTAAGGGCATAATTCTTGTTTATAGTTTTTCTTTGGAGTGCTTAGGGGGTGGGTGGGGTCCATTGAGTATTAGTGTTAGGGTTGGGGGCCAAAAATTATTAAAAAAATGATTTTTTTTAAAACTTTTTGATAGCCTTATGCCTACGGGAACAGTTGGGAGTCTTAGGGATGGTTGGGAGTCTCCGGGATGGGTCGAGAGACTTCTGGAAGTCTCTAGGATGTTTGAGGGATGTCCCCAAGTCCCCAAAATTGGAGGACGTCTTAGACACGTCCCCTCTTTGAGGGAAACGTTTCGGGTATGTCCCCGTATAGCTGGTGGCGGGATGGTGGGGGGACGTTTCCTAGCCGTCCCCAAATATTGGAGATGTCCCGAGTCTCTGAGACATCATTTCTTTTTAGGGGGGCGCATCCCCATGGAACATAGAAAAGAACACAAAATTGAGTGAGATAGTACAATAATTCATCCCTCAAATTGTGCCAAGGAAAGGTGTTAGATCAACCATTGTGGGATGTTGAAAAGTATTAACAATCAAACCAGACTAGTGATGTGTGGAGTAGAGACCTTTCCACTCATCATAGATGGTGCACTATGTATTCAATATTCCAAGTACCTGAGGAGGATGGGTAAGAAGATTTGCCACTTTATTGATTACGTCCTTCTTGCACTTAAAGAAGATTTAGCACTTTATTGATGACGCACTTCTTGCACTTATCGCAAAATGAAATTGTTGAATATAAGATGCCCACTTCAAATGTTTAATGTTTTTTAAATTTAGACAGAGGGTTCAAGAACTAAAGGGGTTGGTGATTAGTATGCAGCACGACCTCCTTACTGAGAAAATATTGGCACCATTGCTTGAATTCTTGGACTCGGGCATGAAATTACTTATAGTGGATGTTCTAAATAATCTAAGCTTGCAATAAGAACTCTGGATGATAAGTGATCGGATGCCCTCCTTGCTTTAGTACCATTGTTTGACATGGCAAACTTGGTTCTCGTATGTATTGTTTAGTGGTTTGATTCTTGCAAACAAATGGAGGTGTATTTACTTTTCAGCACAGCTATGCAAGAGGACTACTTGTCAAATCCAAAATGGCAAATCATAAGCTAATAATGACGCCCTTATAGAGGTTGGTTTAATAGTGGCAGCCTCAAGTGATTCTATTTAGCAGGTTGATGAATAATTTCATAGAAAATCGTTGTGTATAGTATATCCTTCTTCCACTAAGTCTGATATTTCCTTTATTGTAAGAACAATATTGATCATTGAAGGAAAGCAAAGAAGATTTGAGATAAGTCAAAGGCACAGTGGATTTTGGAATTTGGTATAGTGCTCTTGATAATTTTCAGCTAGTTGGTTGAACAAATTCAAATTGGCCAGACCAATTGTTCTTGTGACAAGACATAAATATTTCCTTTCTAATGGCAAATGAAGGTGTCAATGCCCTTAGTAGAGCAACTCTGTGAAGAATTCCCATTCTTTGATGGTGAGTCAGTAGGGTTAAAGGATATTGTAGGGGTAAGAGTAACTCGTATGAGATGAAAAATATTGATTGGACTTATAAGTCCCTTTTGTTACTAGCCATCTACCTTCAAACCAATCTCTAAAGAAAGTGATGGCAAAAAGCTTTAACCTCCTTCCAAAGATGACCCTAAGTAGTATTCAATGCACGTAACCTCTTTTACATATTGCACACACAACTTTTCAGAAGAGTGATTGAATTGGCCAACATGTTGTTGAGCCGGATGTCCAGAGGCTTGGCCAAAATGGAGCCAACAATGACGGGGTAAAACTACTTCTAGTATCTTTGAAGACTTCCCAATTTTTAGTCATTAGCTATATTGTTGTCATTAGAAGTTGGAAGTGAGAATACCACTAGTTCGGGGCTTGATCATTCATATGAACCTCGGTTATCATTATTTGTTGTGGTGTAGTGAGGTCTGACTGTCTTGAAGTATGCCTCTAGACTACAAATGTAAGCATCCATTTTGTCCCCATTGATCATGTCATCGAATAGGGAAAGAATATCTTGGTGTCTAGCTTGAAAATATTAGGTTGGGAAATCATGGTGAAAATACTAGAGGTAGAGGTCTTTTGTTTCCTAAGTTTGTCTTGAAACTTGTTTTTTTCCCATTGATCATGTACTCCTTTAAGGTCAGTGGTTCCGATTCAGGATTTCGAGTCACACGAGAGGGACTTTTAAGAATTCAAAAAGTATCGTAAAAAATAATAGAAAGCACAAGAAAGACACTAAAGAGGCAAAAAATAATAGGAAAAGGAACCTTTTTTTACTTTTCTTGTCTGTGTGCCTTGTTTTTTTATCTCAAAAAATATCTTACAAGAAAAAGGAACACAGTTCTCAAGGGACACAGCCCCTTGTCAAAAGGGACAAATGGCATATTAATGAAAGGGCTTAGAAACTTATTTAATTAATATGAAGGGGCTATCATTTCCAACTGAACTAAAATCTCCCTTGGATCTTTATGCAATAACATGTAAGGAAAATATATTAATAAAAACAACACTAGACTCTTACATAGTATAATCCTTGTGTCCCATAGATATTCTCAACATATTGTCCATACTAATTACTAATTGGGACACCACTGCCTATTCAACCTATAATTGGAATACGAGAAATTATCTGAGATCTCAATGTCAGAGATGAGAGAAAAATAAATGTTAAATGCCAAAATATAATCCGAGAAAAAAATGAACTGAACGAAGCTTTGATACATCCCATATAATCCTATTCACACACAACTAACCAAGAAGGGGAATATACATAAACAACAAAGAGAAAGGAATATAACAGCGAAAACCAGATGTTGTACACTTCTGATTACTAAGGTATAAAGACACGAGGATGGGGGCGTGTGCTACCTAGCTAAGCAAAAGCACATGTAGGGTGCACAAGAAATGAGCATGCAAAGCCCCACCTCCTTCAGTTTAATTTACATTTAGTCAAGAAGGGCTCCAGTGGACTACAATATGTGTGCACACAAATACTTACAAGATTATAATATTTACAAGTAGAGGATCTCAGCATATTGTTCTTCGCAAATAAAAGGATTTAGTAAAACTAAAACTAAACCCTTACATAGTATAATCCTTGTACCCCATAGAATATTCTCCACATATTATCCTAGTAAAGTGTGATAGAGGTGGATGAAGTGTGCAACCACGAACATCTAGGGAAAAGAAACAACAATGTTTTTGCAGAAAGTATTCTATTATAAGAGAACCTTCGACCTACAATGATCATCTCCTTAGCCCACATAATGATTTGGGTGTACTAGGAATTCAACCCACAACATTACTCAATGGCAAGTTAATTCAACACTACATTTTAGGTAGGCGGCGATTACTCGCGAGTAATCACAGGTTATTGGGAGTTTTTGATTCTATGTGTGACCCAACAACAAACTAAGAAGGGGAATATACATAAACAGCAAAGATAAAGGAATATACATAAACATCAATTATTACAAGATTGAGTTATTTGCAAGTAGAGGATCTCATCATAGTGTTCTTCACAAATGTATTTAGTTTTCCTGTAGTTAGCTATTTGTTAGTATCAAGAACAATTGGAGCAGCTATTTATCCTTTCAATATTGCTTATTGACAACACGGATGTTTTTTTATTTTGTGTCTAGACTAAATCAGACTCTTTGATCCCCATATTCTACACAAGATCATATTACTAATGATCATTTAGATTCTAACTGACTTCGTCAAAGATGTTAGATATATTAGATACTATAAAATATTTTTAGAATATTGAGCTTAGCATTACCTAGTTTTTTACAGCTAGGGTATTCTAGGATTTGGGTGGTTACTATGATGTACTATTTCCCTGGTTATGAATACAAACCATGGTAATGTAATAGACATGGCCCGTGTTTTAATCTTATAGGTGAGACGATTAATCGATCGCCAATTTGAGGCATTCCTCGCAACATATGAAGTCCACAATTGACAAAAAGAGATTATTCTTGATCGACGACAAAAATCAAAAACAAGAAGCATTAATGCATTCAACCACATATGTATGACATATTATCATATGGTTGGGTATTGATGCATTCAATCGACTCAAACAACCACTCAAATACCAAACCAGATAGCTAATGTTGAGGATTTTGTTGATTTGCAATGAAGTTGAGTTGATTGTATGGATAGTAATAGGAAAATAGATGCTCTTATGGCCAATTGATTTGATAAATAATAATTTTGGCTCATTGAAAAAACACTCTATTGATAACACTGCCGATATGGATGCACCATCACTTGGATATCCATCCACTAAGATTCGTGTAGTGGAGATGGACTATATACATAAGTTGAATGCCAAATTGCCGATAGAGAAACCATTTAACCAACATGGAGAGGATTTTTATCCATATATATAAATACATATAGAGAAAATGTCGAAAAAAAACTTTAAAGAATCAAATATTGAAAAATAGGGTATTATATAAAAAAGTCTCAAAAATTTAAGATTTCATTAATTTTGTTAACTTCGGATTTTGTTCAATTGTTTTTGGACTCCCAATTTTTCGCCAATCAGAATTTTTGAACAAGTTGCTACAATTACAGGAGTTGCAAACAATTTGTTCTTGCTTCCTTATATTCTTGCATTGTGTCATTTTCTGCAATTCTTGCCAATTATGTACAACTCACGGATGCTCCTTGTCAGTGTAATGTGATAAGTCAATTTGCATTGATTCCTCAATGCTATGTTCTCAAATATCTTTATGAGATACAAAATTTTACTTTCATATACTTCGATGTTCCATTAGTCTTATTAAGGTCCAAGATCTTAAAAACTAAAGCCTTACATCATAATTGGTTGTTTGCTCCTACGATTTGAAACTTCTCTTTCAAACATTGAGAAGGAAAATCAAATATTGAAAAATAGGGTATTATATAAAAAAGTCTCAAAAATTTAAGATTTCATTAATTTTGTTAACTTCGGATTTTGTTCAATTGTTTTTGGACTCCCAATTTTTTGCCAATCAGAATTTTTGAACAAGTTGCTACAATTACAGGAGTTGCAAACAATTTGTTCTTGCTTCCTTGTATTCTTGCATTGTGTCATTTCCTGCAATTCTTGCCAATTATGTACAACTCATGGATGCTCCTTGTCAGTGTAATGTGATAAGTCAATTTGCATTGATTCCTCAATGCTATGTTCTCAAATATCTTTATGAGATACAAAATTTTACTTTCATATACTTCGATGTTCCATTAGTCTTATTAAGGTCCAAGATCTTAAAAAATAAAGCCTTACATCATAATTGGTTGTTTGCTCCTACGATTTGAAACTTCTCTTTCAAACATTGAGAAGGAAAATCTAATATGATGACGGTGGCCAAAATGTTAGTGAGTGATGCTGGAATGATTGGATACAATACAAATACATCATGAGTGACATTCTAGAATAATTTGTGCATGTTCAAGAAAAACTTGAAAGCATCAAAGACCACCCTCGCTAGGTCTAATGGAACTCAAAATCTTGTGACTTCACAAACCTAAAGGGTATAAAGTCGGTTGGTTGTACACACCTACCTCAAACGAACTCCAGGGAATTAAAATTCGTCGATTGCATCTAAGAAGGCTATCATGGAAAATTAGTGAGCTAGTTGGAAGGGGTAGATGGAAGTGTAGAGGGTTCAGACTTGGTAGTGTACAAGGCCAGGTTTGTGTCAATAGCTTTGGTCTGTTCTTTTTATCCTTTGGTAATCTTATAAAGACCCTTTTCTAAAATAAAAGTCAAGATTGGTGACCCAAAAGTTAGTGAGTGATGCTTCTCTAATTGGAGGCATTCCAAATAATCACGAGTGATATTCTAGAATAATTTGTGCATGTTCAAGAAGAACTTTAAAGCATCAAAGAACACCCTCACTAAGTCTGACAGAACTGAAAAGCTTGTGTGTTCCCAAACCTAAAGGATATATAGTTGGTTGGTTGTACATATCTACCTCAAACCAATTCATATAAATTAATTATTAAAGTTCCAATATTGCATCTAAGAAGGCTAGCATATATACATTTTAGTGAACCAGTTAGAAGAGGGCAGATGGAAGTATAGAGGGTTCGGGCTTAATAGTGTACAGGGTCTAGTTTGTGTCAATAGCTTTGGTCCATTCCTGTTCGGTAATCTTAAAAAGGTCTTTTTTTATAATATACAAGAATGTATTAAAAAGGGCCTGCTTTTGATAAAAAGCAAGATTGACAACCAATGTTAGTGATGGTGGTCTAATTGGAGGCATTCCAAATAATCATGAGTGATATTCTAGAATAATTTGTCCACGTTCAAGAAGAACTTTAAAGCATCAAAGAACACCCTCACTAGGTCTAACAGAACTGAAAAGCTTGTGTTTTCCCAAACCTAAAGGATATAGATTTGATTGGTTGTACATATCTACCTCAGACCAATTCATATAAATTAAAGTTCCAATATTGCATCTAAGAAGGCTAGCATATACACATTTTAGTGAACCAGTTAGAAGAGGGTAGATGGAAGTATAGAGGGTTCGGGCTTAATAGTTTACAGGGTTTGGTTTGTGTCAATAGCTTTGGTCCATTCTTGTTTGGTAATCTTAAAAAGGTATTTTTTTATAAAATACAAGAATGTATTAAAAAGGGTCTGCGTATTAAAAAGGGTCTGCTTTTGATAAAAGCAAGATTGACAACCAATGTTAGGATCATTAGTACGTGACATTATTTGGTGTGTGTGCAGATGTCTAATGACTTGTGATAACAAATCATCCCCATAAAGTAGGGATTATGTAGTTGCTTGTGATGAGGCTAACTCCACAAAAGCATGAAATCACTAGCCTAAACATAATAAGCATCTTATTGTTGATTAGAATTAAATCAGTGAATTTATCTAATATGGTATCAGAGTGGGTGATTTCTATTTAATAATTGTGAAGAGACAGCATTTTGGGGTATTACCCAAATAATGGCAACATTTATTTGGAAGTATGTCTTTTATATGATATAGAATTTTTTAAATCATTGATGGTAAATGTTCATGTCTCTTTGTATAAGTCAAGATATTGTTTATTGGCACCCGTGTGTCGTGCTCTATGATATTGCCCCAAATAATGGCAATATTTATTTGAAAGTATTTCTTATATGATATTGACCTTTTCAAAAACATTGATAGAAAATATTGAGTCTCTTTGTATAAGTTAAGATATTGTTTATCGATACCCATGTGCAGTGTTCTATGATATTACCCCAAATAATGGCAATATTTATTTGAAAGTTTATCTTTTATATGATATTGACTTTTTCAAAACATTGATAGAAAGTATTGATGTCTCTTTGTGTAAGTTAAGATATTGTTTATTGACACCCGTGTGCAGTCCATCAATGTCATTCACCCAAGTGTGTGTCCTTTCAGCTCATAAACCACCTACTTATCCCAACACAATATCAGTTTCTCTACCATCAACGATCTTCATGTGGCTTATTGTTCATGTAGTTGTAGACATCCCACACCCATGTTCCATTCCATTCATAACTTTAGATCTATACTCATTAATTGGTTTGACTACCTCATACCTACAGATTTTTCTCATTCATGAACCTGCCATCATTATGTTGCCTGGGAATTGACTTTCTAAATTAGCATTTCTATGGATTTTCTCGTATGGCTTTGTAGTTGTTTTCATCCACTCATGCTTAAACGATATAGATATGCATTTCCTATGTTCTTGTCGGCAACTCTATGTAGTCAAATCCATCCATCTCTTCCATGATTCTCGTTGATCGATCAACGTTGCTTTGGATTTTTCCACACAAATCATCTACGCTCAAGCTTGTCTCCTTGTGTGTATCCACAGTTGTCTATACTACCATTCATCTTCAACCATTGTGCATCGCTCATGTGTATCATCGATGTTCGACCACGGTCCAAGACTTACAAAATGCAATATCATGCCATACATTTGCACTCCCTTGTGTGAACCAACGAATCACAAAATGCATGAGGTGGTCATAAATAACCTTTCCACAAAAAAGAAAGGTGTCTTTTACTTTTACACTTTGTTAGTTTCTTTTATTCTAGCTGTGTCTCTTATCTTTTATCATTTAGTTCTAATCTTTCAAAAATAACTTTATCGAATTTTTTGTAGTAATATGGTCTTTTTAAGTGTTTCATTAGCTATTATTTAACTTTTTTTAGTATATAGTGCATAGTTACCTAAGTCTCGGAGACGGGGGGACGGGGGTACGAAGGGACAGGGTTTCCGAGAAAGCAAAAAAATTCCCAAATTTTGGGGACTCCAAGGGGACGGCTTTTAAAATAATACATAATTAATATTTCAATATTTTAACTTTTTTCAATGACATTTAGGAATTTAAATTGTATTTTATGTATTTTGGGTACTTTCAAGATTATAATTTGATGTTCTTGGCAAAAGTAACATCTTTTTAAAAGTAAAAACATTAGAAAACTTTTGAAAGATTTTAAAAAATTGGGGACGTCACCTAAGTCCCCTAAGTCCCTGAAATGTTTGGGACGTCCGAGACGTCACCAAAATCTAGGGAACGCGTCCCTGCGTAACATTGATATAGTGTTATATTATTTGATTATCATCGTGTAATCAGGCTTGTTATATAATCTTTATCATATTTTGATAAATTGTTGCAGTCTATTTGATAAATTGTTGTGGTCTATTTTGATAAAGTCTAGTTTATTAAAATATTTAAAAGGGGCAATTCCATGTTTATGGTTATATTTGAGTCATTTGTCTTGTCAGTCCAAACAAAGCATGTCCCTGTCATGATTTTCATAGTAAAAATAGAAATCCTCTTGTAATGGACGCATTTTCGAGCAAACCCGACATTTTACGTGATATGTACACCTACTCTGTGAAGGGAAGATATTTGATCATGAAAGCATGTGTTTGAGCTTCAAGATGCATCTTCCTCAGTGAGTAACATTTCGTTGGAGGTTGAAGGCAATAGAAGGAGGCCTTTTAGCAACCTCAAGTTTATCGCTAACTTGGGGCTTGCACATTGTAGTAGTGGCAAAACATCTGCGCGAAACTAAATAAAGCCGTGATTGGTTTCCAAGTGGCGATGGTGACCATCTTATATTTTTCGCAATCAAATAGCAGTGATCTAGAATGGTGGGAGAAAATGCAAACTTTAGGGGGAAGCCCAACACTCATTGTAGGCATTGAGGATCCAATCCACTCTTTATTTTGTTTCTTATGTTTTTGTGACAATGAGAAGCCCAACACTCAATGTGTACAATTATGTATATACCTACTTCATATGTGATATGTTAGTGAGAAGCCCATCACTCACTAGAAGTGAACATGAATAGATGAATGGCCCTGTATGTACCTGTGAGAAGCCCAACACTCCCTGAAAGTGAAAAATGAACAATTGTGTCTTTGTTCGTATATACAGTTATGTATATACCTACTTTATATGTGATGTGTTAGTGAAAGGTCCAACACTCACTGGAAGTGAACATGAATAGATGAATGTCCCTGTATGTGCCTTTGAGAATCCCAACACTTATTGAAAGTGAAAAACGGAAACAGTTGTCTTTGTTTGTGTATTCGACAATGTATATACCTACTTCATATGCATTGTGTTAGTGAGAAGTCCAACACTCATTGGAAGTGAACATGAATAGATGAATGTCCTTGTATGTGCCGGTGAGAAGCCCAACACTTACTGAAAGTGAAAAATGGGAACAGTTGTGTGTCTTTGTTTGTGTATTCGTCAATGAGAAGTCCTCACTCACTGAAAGTGAAAGGCTAAACAGATCCGTTCATGCAAGTAATCACTGGTAACAAAATGGATGTATCTAGTGTGTTTCCAATACGTGTGGTGTGGTTCTTTTTCGTATGTTTGTAGTAACAGGGGAATGTTAGTATTATCAGTATGTGACATTATTTGGTGTGTTTGTGCAAATGTATGAGTTGTGATAACAACTCATCCCTACAAAATACGGAATGAATAGTTGTTTGTGATAAGGCTCACTCCACGAACGTAGGAGATCACTAGTCTATATATATATATAAGAGCATCTTCTTGTAGAAGAGAATTGAATCTGGATATATCTAATAACCAAAATGTTAGTGATAGTCTGGTCTATTGTTGTCATGCTGATGCTGCTCTGAGTGGAGACATTCCAAATAAATAATGAAAGATATTCTACAATAATTTGAGCATGTTCAAGCATAACTAGAAAGCATCAAAGACCACCCTAATATGATGATGATGATAGCAACCAAAATATTAGTGATAGGTCTATAGTTGTCGTGTTGCTGCTTTTCTTATTGGAGGCATTCTAAATACATCATGAGTGATATTCTAGATAAGATAAGATAATAATATTAATGTCCAACACATGACCACAAAAGTAGGTCAATGGTACTGCATGATACAAAGCACACAAACCCAGCAAGATCTCCTAAAATACAAAGAGAGAAGAAGAAGAGAAGGGAGCAGCAGAGGCCGAGAGACTAAAAAAGAAGAATAGGATGAAGGTGTGGGGGGGAGCAGAAGAAGGAGCAACCCCCCCAACAGCATCACCTAGCACTCAAGGCCGGATGGAAGTGACTCGTAATGCGCCAATAACCAGTAGCTGAGACTGTAGAATGCCTGGGAAGCCGGTGTCCGGGAGGAAGGTAGTGCCTCTCTATAAGCCTAGTGGATTGTTGTCTATGTGAAGGGGCCCTGAGACGTGCCTGGGGTAGGGAGCCTCGGGTGGAAGAAATGGAATCTCGAGATTTGACAGATCTGAACTGAGGGTCCAGAATCATGTCCAAGTGTCGCTTGGTACCCCTCACCGGGGAGAGTACCGCAAAGAAAGAAGTGATCAGTCTAGTATTCATCCGTCTGGGAGCAGGGTGGAGGAGCATGTCCCGAAGCCTGAGGGCCTCTTGAAGGTAGAGAGCAAGACATCTTTGATCATAATATCTGAAGAAAGTTGTGAAGGAAGGAAGCTCGCGGAACAGGCAATGGAATCTCCCACGAATCTCATAATAAACAAGACACCGGAAAATGAAGTGCTCTTCAGTTTCAACCTTCTGGAGAGAGCAAAGCAAGCAAGTTCGCTCCGAGCGGTCTAAGTGATGATCAGTCTCCACACGAAGTCGATGTGAACCCACTCTAAACTGACCCAGAGAGATACGAAGGACCTGTAACCAATGTTGGAAAATGTACATGGGTCTGATTATGGCCCCATCACGGATCTCAAGAAAGTGTGCTGCATAGAATGACATCTTCAGACGTAACCCCCCCGGGGGTTTGGTCTAGGTGTGCTGAATGAACTGTCTGTAGATATCATCTCTGATTATTCTATGAAGGTCTTGTTGGTTCGGTAGAAGATGGGTGGGGGCATCCAAAGAATAGCTTAAGGGTGGGAGACGGGCCATTTGGATGCCAATGGACTCAAAAAGGCTTGAAACGCAGGCATACCAGCAGCGAGATCGACCACTGTGATCTGAGGATGCAATAGCTTCAAAGGAGCAGTAGACAAGATAAATGTACCTGTCCCTGTCAAAAGAAGAACCAAAAAACCCTCGGATACGGTGCAACAATAACACGAGGCTGAAGATGGTCTCCAATTGAAAAGGGCAAGCCCCAAACTCAACAAGAATGATGTTGCGAGGAACAAATTCTTTGCACCTAATAATACGTCTAAGCATGAGAATTTGAATACGCTCAATAGTAGCCCAATCTGAGTCCAAAAGAGAGGGACCCTAAATTTCCGAACCATACAAAATTGTGGGCCTAACCAGGGAATCAGAGAGGGACAACTTGGAAAGAATGTCCTGAAAGTGGTGGCAGAGACACTGTCTCTCAAGAATCGCCAAAGAGCTATACCCCTTATTAACTCGGGGTTGGAGAGCAGGACGAAGGCTAAAATGAGGTCCAGAGAAAAGAATCCCCAGGAATGTATAAGAGCAAGTGATCTTAATCTCCACACCCCTAAAGAAGAAGTGGAGGTCTGAAGTCTTAAGACAATTGAAAACCATAACTTTGGTTTTCCCAAGGTTCACTGTTAGCTACCTGTGATCACAAAATAGGGCTAAGGCATCCAACTGCCGCTGGAGACCCTTAACAGAAGAAGCAAGGAGAACTACGTCATCTGCAAAGAGGAGGATGTAGATCAGAACATGGTGCAGAAGACACCCATCTCCTTCCTGGATGTGGTCCCTGAGAAAATCTTCAAGCTCATCAATGTAGATCCCAAATAAGGTAGGAGAGAGGGGGCAGCCTTGTTTGACTCCAATACTACTCCTGATGAAGTCGGACAAGCCAACAGAGGTGCGAAGGCGGCCAAGGACTTCCTCATAAAGGCGCATAATGGATGTAAGAAGAGTCTTAGAATTGCCTATATCTCTGAGTCTGTGGAAAAGGGCTTCCCATGGGACCAAATCAAAAGCTTTCCGAAAATCCACAAAACAGCAGAAAACTCAAGAGTGGTGGCGAGCCTCCTCGATGATAGCCCGAAGAGTGAGGATGTGATCGATAGTCTGGTAAGTTGGCCGGAAGCCTACCTGTCCCCTAGCTTTGTAATGGTACTGATCGAGGAACTCGGAAAGCCGCAAATGAAGCACTGTAGCATAGAGTTTGGAGAATGTGTGACCCACCATGATCGTCCTATACTTGTTGGGATCGGAAGTAGGCCCCGACTTGTGTATGGGGTGGATAATGTGGTGGGAGCAAGACGTTGGAAAACTTGTACAAACTACCTGATTGAAGAGGTCCACAAAATAACTGAGGAGCGTCTTCCGCCCAAATTTGAATAATTGGTGCATGTTCAAGAAGAACTAGAAAGTATAAAAGACCACCCTAATATGATGATGATGACAGAAAGCATAATATGATAATGACAACAGCAAACCAAAATGTTAGTGATAGGTCTATTGCTGTCCTGTTGATGCTGCTCTGATTGTAGACATTCCTTATACATCGTGAGTGATATTCTAAATTAATTTGTGCATGTTCAAGTAGAACTAGCAAGCATCAATGAATACCCTCACTAAGGGAACTGAAAAACTTGTGACTTCACAAGTCTAAAGGATATAAAGTTGGTTTGGGTAGTTACAATGTTAACACCTCTGAGTACAAAATTAGAGGTGCCATATTAATCAATAGAGATGGGATAGTTACAATGCAAACACCTGAGTACAAAATCAGAGGTTTTGAGCTGTGTCAGCAGAGATCATCAGAGATGAGAACATTAAACAATAGAGATGGGATAGTTACAATGTCAACACCTGAGTACAAAATCAGAGGTATCGAGCTGTGTCATCAGAGATGAGAACATTTCAGTTCATACGACCTAGTAATTCCATAGACTAATTTCACCTTATCTATATAAACTGGTCATTGCTTGAATTAAAACTGGAAGACTACCAAACACATTTTCATAAAATCAGAAAACTAGAATGGAAACAGAGATAATAATCACTTCAGGAAGAAAAACAGACACTAATTTGCTTTTTGCCACAAACTGCTTGTTACAAAAAACATCATCTAAAAGGAAGAGTGTTACCATGAAAAAAGATAACAGCCAAAATCAGATGAACCAATGGAAATGACAGAAATTTTTAGAAGTCCAATTAGCCAGTAGGGATTCCATCCAGCGTTGCTTGGGCCCCTCCTTCGCTTGGGTAAGCATTCTCACAACCGTTCAAGATCACTACCTTGAGGGAGGGAGGCCTAACTTGACGGCATGAAGTGGAGTAGCACAGTCAGCAGCAGGTCACCATTTACAGAAGATCCAACTTTCTGGAAATCCTGGTGGTTGGGGTGCATGGGGGGAAGGGGGAGGAAAGGGGTGATAATAGTATATTTGAATCCTTTCCTCCTCCATTTTTGTCCAAGCCATTTATCAATGGAGTCAATATGTTTTTGCTGTGGCTGAAATTTTTCGAAGTCCTATTAGCCAGTAGGGCTTACATCCAGCATTGCTTGGGCCTCTTTTTCGCTTGAGTAAGCATTCTCACGAGCATTCAAGATCACTAACTTGATAATAATCACTTCAGGAAGCAAAACAGACGATAATTTGCTTTTTGCCACAAACAGCTTGTTACAAAAAACATCATCTAAAAGGAAGAGTGTTACCATGAAAAAAGATAACAGCCAAAGTCAGATGAACCAATGGAAATGATAGAAATTTTTAGACGTCCAATTAGCCAGTACGGCTTCCATCCAGGGTAAGCATTCTCACAACCGTTCAAGATCACTAGCTTGAGGGAGGGAGGCCTTGCTTGAGGGCATGAATTGGAGTAGCACAGTCAGCAGCAAGGTCCCCATTTACAGCAATTCCAACTTTTAGGAAATCCTGGTTGTTGGGGTGCATGGGGAGTGGGGGGAAGGGGGCGGGAAGGAGTGATAAAAGTATCTTTGAATCCTTTCCTCGTCCATTTTTGTCCCATCCATTTATCAATGGAGTCAAAGTGTTTGTGTTCTGGCTGAAAAACGTCTACAGGTATACAATACACTTGCCCGTGTTTACAATACACACACAGTCAGCAGCAGGTCACCATTTACAGCAGATCCAACTTTCTGGAAATCCTGGCGGTTGGGGTGCGTGGGGGAGAAGGGGAAGGAAAGGGGTGATAAAAATATCTTTGAATCCTTTCCTCCTCCATTTTTCTCCAAGCCATTTCTCAATGGAGTCAATGTGTTTGTGTTGTGGCTGAAATTTTTCCAAGTCCGATTAGCCAGTAGGCCTTACATCCAGCATTGCTTGGGCCTCTCTTTCGCTTAGGTAATCATTCTCACGAGCGTTCAAGATTACTAGCTTGAGGGAGGGAGGCCTTGCTCGAGGGAATGAATTGGAGTAGCACAGTCAGCAGATCGCCATTTACAGCAGTTCCAACATTTTGGAAATCCTGATGGTTGGGGTGCGTGGGGGGAAGGGGGAGGGAAGGAGTGATAAAAGTATCTTTGAATCCTTTCCTCCATTTTTGTCCCAGCCATTTATCAATGGAGTCAATGTGTTTGCGTTATGGCTGAAAAACATCTACAGGTATACAATACACTTGTCCGTGTTTACAATACACTTGTCCATGTTTACAATGGTCCTATCAAGCAAAGGATATTGAACAATCACTTAGGATTTTAAGACTCCCATCAATTGTGTGCAATAGCATGATGTGTATGGTTCTCCCTGTCCCCAACCCCAGATTGAGAACTAACAAATTGTGGGGCATATCATTCTGCAATATTCCAAAAGCCAGGGATGTAACCAAGAGGGGTGCTTCAAGAAACATGGCTGTGGATTTCAGAAGTGCTCATTTGGGATTGCAGAAAATTAACAAGAACAGCAAAAAATTGCCTATTGACAAGGATCAAATGGCAAATAGCTTCAAAAGAGTTAAACTTTTAATTGCTCTTTTGGATAGACAAGAGGACAGTTGGCTGTGAAACCCTATCTTTACTCACAGAAGAGAAAGCTCTTACTTTGTATATTCTTGCCAACAATCCATATTCTTTCCAGAGTTGGAAGCTTCACCAGAAGTGTCCACCACATCACCATCATCTACCATAATTGGCTGTTGTCATCCATCTTCTTTTGTGCAATGCTACCAAGCCTTCACCTGCTAGTTTATAGCATAAATTTGCATCTTAGCTTTAATTTGTTGTTTTCCACAAATTATCTGAGGTGTATCAAAGCCTATAGGACGAGTACTTAAATGAGATTTTGTTTTCTATGAAAATGCAGACACAAAGCATCCAAAGCATGCAGCGAACAATAACAATTATTTTAGAGCAAGTACAAACCAAGGAATGAATTTTTAGAACCCTAGCTGAAGTATAGTAATTAATTTTGCAACAACAATGAACCCACTAACAAAAATGGCCGGAAATAACGATTCCAAGACCCAAAGTTCAATCCATAAAATGTAATCAGCCTTATAAATTAGGAACAACAAAATATCAACCAAGGAAGGAGTGTCGTGCACTAGATATCACCATAACCCTCCACCATCCAAGTCGCCACCCTCGGAGAGGGTTTACAATGAGCTGGAAATGGCATGTTCCCAAGGAAAATCTGAATGTAGCCCAAGTGTGACCTTTGTATGAGATCGCCAAATGAAGAAATGAGGGCTTTCGTCCTCAAATCAA
This sequence comes from Taxus chinensis, assembly GCA_019776745.2. Classification (NCBI taxonomy): domain Eukaryota; kingdom Viridiplantae; phylum Streptophyta; class Pinopsida; order Cupressales; family Taxaceae; genus Taxus; species Taxus chinensis. Next base: position 111,158,576 of record CM034153.1, read on the forward strand.
GCGCAAAGAGGGTTTCCATTGTCAATTGCAAGAGAGAGAAAGTTGTTTCATGCTCCAATGCCAAAAAAAAAGAATTCCAAAAGCAAGCATGTCCTTCTCCAAGCCAAGCGACCCCTTTTTATATCTAAAGGTGGCGCCAAACTCAAAATATAAATCCTCTCAAGAGGTCGTACCTCCTCGGAGACACATGAATTCCCTTTTCTTTTATTTTTCAAATGGGTTTTACACTTTTTCTAACCAACTTGACTTCTCTAAGCTATGATTAAAAAATTACTTTAAAAAATAATACAAAGCTACAAAAGCAACTGAAAATCATGACATTAAATACTTCCCTTGCTTTTTCCCTTTTAGCCCACGGGTAGTGGAATGGGCCCAAGGTCTTCGTAATGAACTAGCCCTGAGAAGGGGATATTACACTCTCACATGCTTGTTGATTGCCATATTACTAAGGTGGCCATATCTTCTATGCCAAAGATTTGCAAAGCATGTGTTTTTAACAACTAACACTTGATTGTCTTTGTAGAAAAGATCAAGTTGGAACATTTTTCCTATACCAAAAGTTCATGCAACAATTTTTGAGTTTCTAAACTTGGCTTGAATGAGACACATCTTTTTGTCTTCTTGTCAATCAAATTCTATCTTAAAATTGTAATCAAGTAATTGACTCACAAAACAAAAAAATATTATTAATCCTAGAACATATAGGACGTAAGTTATTTTACATGCATGATTACCGAGTGGTAAAGAAATATCACATGTACCTTGGACACGAATGAATCATCACCTAGAGACACTTGACCTCAATCTTGTGTATGATTCAAATTGGTAAAAAAAAAATCTCCTTGTCATATATTGAGTTGCTCAAGAGTCCATGTACCAAAAAGTTGGAGGAATGTTCTCCTCATTGATATGTGCAGCATATACGTAGTCTTGTCAAAATTATGGTCTCCTTTAGCAATATTACTATGTTGCAGCTGTTTGGAAAGCTTCTTCTTCCAACTCCGTGTGTATGATTCAAAGTGGTGAAACATTTTTTTCTCCTTGTCATAAATTATGTTGCTCCAAAGTCCATGTACCAAACAAAATTTGGAGGAATGTTCTCCTCATTGGTATGTGCAGCATATACGTAGTCTTGTCAAAATTATGGTCTCCTTAGCAATATTACTATGTTGCAGCTGTTGGAAAGCTTCTTCTCCAACTCTGTCTGTATGATTCAAAGTGGTGAAACAATTTTTCTCCTTGTCATATATTGAGTTGCTCCAAAGTCCATGTACCAAACAGAATTTGGAGGAATGTTCTCCTCATTGGTATGTTGCAGGTGTTTGGAAAGCTTCTTCTTCCAACTTTGTGTGTTCCGGGGCTTCTTCTTCAGCGCTGATGGATGCAGTGTTGGTTTCTTGTTGCTGGATGAGCTATTAATGACTGCATTAAACCAGCAATCCTTGAGTTCATAGCCTGTCTTCCCACATATCAGATGTATCTTCTAGGAACTGTTCCTATACTGGTTCTGCTAATTGTCTACTTAGGAGACTGATTTGAAGGCCTTATGGGCCTCTTCCTCTTCTGATGCATTGCCAGTAGATGATCTTCATCTGTGTCATCTTCATCATGCATGGACTCTTCCTGTTACAGCATACTAAACAACTTCTCAAAAGTTTCTAATCTGAGATATTTAGAGAATTCATAGCGATCTTGTAAGTGAAGGGCGGCACTCTTAGAACTATGGGTACAAGAGAGTCACATGACACTCTCACCCAATGCTTGTATCCAGCCCTGTAGTGTTTCAACAGATGGAGAAATATTTCAAACTTTTTACCTGTCTTCAGTTTGAGACAGTGAAGTTGGCTATGAAGATGCAGAATTGTGTTCTGATTCTCAGCCTCGAAGATAGTACAAAGTTTGTCGTATGCATCTTTGGCTGATGTTGCATCCTGGATATGAGGTTGGACCTCATACAATACCCAGAACATTATGATCAATTCGCTTTCTAGTTCATCTTGTCAAACTTTTGTTGCCAGTCAGTGTCACAAGCATGTAGGGTATAGGTGCCTTCAACCAGCGGTCAAATGTCTTCAAATTCCAGGTGAGCCTTCACCTTTATCTTCCATGCAGCATAGTTATTGCCGTGACGAAAGTATGAGTCGGGCAAGAAAAACTTTGGGCCGTTCGTGGTCATCATGAACTATAATGAAAAACAGAAAAGCAATCAATTCTATTAAATTTCACATTTATGTTTAGGCCCCCATTCTGAACATCAAAGTGAATTTCTAGCTTCAGAGCATGCATGGTTTGTGCAACAGAATTAATTTTGGTTTTCACAGGTTTACATAGACCTAAATCACCTAGTTTTGAAAAACAATTAATCTGGTAGCACTATAGGAGCTGTACAAAAATACTTTAAAGGGTTTTTTCAAAATGATATTTTAGGCATGCTCACAAAATTCAGCAAAAAATTCTATGCAGAGCTGTAGGTATTGAATTAATGCGATTCTAGTCAAATGTTCAGGAAACCGGCCAAATTTCAAAAACGGTGAGGGTTGTAGTGAAATCCTTATGGGGCACATTTTAGAACCCTAAGGTAGAGAGAGAGAGATAGAGATAGAGAAAGATAGCGGAAAGATAGCAGATAGAGAGATAGCCGATAGAAAGATAGATAGTTGATAGCAGATAGATAGTAGATAGCAGATAGATCAGTAGATAGCGGATAGATCGGTAGATAGATAGCAGATAGCAGATAGGAGGATCGGCTTGTCTCAACAAAACAGATAGAATGTCAGGTCAGATCGGCTTCCCCTATCTATAGATTGTCAGAACAGATCGTCCCCCTCTCTATATATAGAATCCATCAAATTCCTCTATTTCTAAGAAAAACAAATTATTTACTTCTTTTTTACTGGTCATTTCAATTTTTTCTTTTTTACTAATTTTTAATAACTTTTTTTTGCTTAACAGACAAAACAAAGACTTCTTTATATTGATGATCGTTTAGTTAGGCCCCCCCCCATGCCCTCTCTGCTCTATCTCTCTCTATATCTCCCCTATAGTTCTATCTGCCCCCCCCCTCTCTATATACGGGGGATAGGGCACGCCCGATATATCTATATCTAATTGGGGGTCACCGCCAGATCTATAGAGAAGAGAGGGGCACCCTATATATAGGGCCAGGCCAGATCCCAGATCTCTCTATAGGGGGAAGGTCGGCTAGTAAAAGACGCCCACCTTTTCACCCTACCTACGCCTACTATAGTCCAGAGGCGAGCGGTCCTCTCTCATTCAGATAGGGGCCCAGCCCCCCTGCCCTATAACTGAGAATAGATTCCTCTATGATTGGGGAAGGCCGGACCTCGAGGCAGCAGCGGATCAACTGATAGGCTTAGGCCGATCCGTTGCACCCTCACCGAAGGAATCCAGCGAGGGCTCGGTATATGTAGGGGGGACGGGGGAGGGGGGGGCGTGGAGGGAGAGCGCCCCAGATAAAGATAGGGGATGCCCTCATGTCGACGTTAGGAGGCCGAGGGGGACCAACGCTTATATTATACTCAGCCCAACCCAGTACGTCAGTACTTTAGTACAATACTTTCTCAATAGCTTAGCTTAGCTGGGAATTGAGCGAACCAATTCACGATTCCAGCCGATGGGACCCTTAATACTTCTAAGCAAAGTTTGGGCTTTTGGGTATTCACAGATTGTAAGATACAAAATAAAATTGTCTCAAACTTGATATAGAGTATTAATTATAATTCAATTTATATATTTTTAATATGTGTGTGTGTAACAATTTAATAAATTTAATTAAATGTAAACACAATGTCCTAGATATGTATGAAAACAAATAAGCTTAGGAAAGCCAAAAGATTTTTTTTAATCTTTCCTGCAAAGTTTGGACTTTTGGGTATTCACAAATTGTAAGATACAAAAATAAATTGTCTGGGGCTGGATATAGAGTGTTCATAGATTGTAAGATATAAAAATAAATTGTCTCGGGCTTGATATAGAGTATTAATTATAATTTAATTTATATAGTTTTAATGTGTGTGCGTGTAACAATTTAAAAACTTTATAACAAATTTAATTAAATGTGTATGAAAACTAATAAGCTTAGGAAAGCCAAAAGATTTTTTTTAATCTTTCCTGCAAAGAAGTGTAAGGTTGTGTGGGAATGGGGCATGTGGAGGATTCTGGGGCTTCTTATTGCTGATCAAATACAAATTGTTGCCCCTCTTTCTTACTGTTGTTCCTTGGAGAAAACGTACAAGAAAAAGATCGAACGTGTCCTTTGACATGTGCTTTTCCTCTTTATTGCTCCAATGCTTCGCACACTTAATAAGAATTCCAATGCTTATACTCCATTTCTCTTCTTTCTTTTTGTAATGCAAGTTGTGCCTCTAAAAATAGGTTACATGTGTAAAGAAATATCACATACAACCGCAAGAGTATGTTAAAAAAGTTGTCTTGCAAACCCTGACCTAAACTTGTCTCGTAAATCAAGCTTCCAAAGTTCCATTTACTCAAGGAGTTGTCTCAAGTGCTAGAATATCAGGAGTGATTCCTCAGCCCTCCTCATGTTAGTGTTGAGGAAATGGGGGCAAGCGCCACTCCATCTCGCTAGGTGCCTTTCTTCATTCAAACCAGACAACTCTCTTGAGTAATCGGTTTGCAGCGCTAGCAGATGGCGATGGCAAAGGAGAACTGCAAATAGAGGAATCCTGATGAATATTCTCTTGTGCAATGTGTGTGGCCATACATAATCCTCTAAGAAGTTCTTGTTAGGTCTGCTTGTCATCATGTCAGTGCCTTTGACATTGTTTGATCTGCAAAAAGTTAAAAGTTTATGATTTTTCTTTAAAATTGCATTAAAAAATATTTGGTCTGACATAATTAAGTTCACCATGGGGGTGGCACGAGTATTATGATTTCCCCTAAGATCAGCAATTCTATAATTTCCTCAAGGAAATATTGTTATGTTGTGTCATGTGGATCGTGTTTGATATTGATGGCTATGCTTTGGGCCTTATTAATGGCTACATGTCAAATGACAGCTCAGAAAAATGAAATTATGGCACTGGTTTGCCCATAATTTGCTTTTTTTCAATTGGCTGATTTGTGGTGACTTTAATATTATGATTGAATCTCTCAAGAATAAGAAAGGTGCTTTTCCAATGCGTTGGAGTAAGTGCAACTTGGTTTTATTTTTAAAATTGTTGGGGACTGTCATACCCTAGCTTTTGTCGGCGGTTTGATAGCATAAATATGTGATTTATGTGGTCTGATTTTCAGCAAGTCCTAACTGTGTTCTTAAGCAACTCGAATGCTGCATCATGCTCACCGATTAACACATGTTCAAACTTTCAGGTCAGGAACAGAAGTTGTCAGATTGTTACTTCTGACCACAGTCTCATCACTTTCTGACTTGCTTGGGGAGATGGGATGCAGAAAATTCCATGCACGTGGTTCTTCACAAAATCTTCATTCCGTGCTCATGAAGCTTGGTTTATTTTAAAAATTGTTAGGGCTATCATACCCTAACTTTTGGTGGCGGTTTGGTCACATAAATATATGGTTTATGTCGTCTAATTTTGGGCAGGCCCTATGTGGGTTTTCACACACACCGCTACCTTTCTTGTGTAGCATGACAATCAGGTGGCGTTGTAAGCAAGATGATGTTGCCTTAGCTAAATAATTTCAATAGATTTTCCCTTAGCTTCTAGGCTCAAACGCAAACTCAAAATTGTTCCCATCTACATTGGCTTAAGGTTAGAGAGAGCTTCGAAATAATTTTTTAAGTCTTTGTTGGCTACACAAGCCAGAGGGCGGATTGAGGCCACTATAATGCTTTTCACTGAGCTCCCCGAGATATCCACTATAAATTAGTGTTTCAAGTGTAGGAAGATCCTTAGGAACGTGCTCAAGCCTTGTAAGAATGTGTTAATGTTGTTCAGCACAGTGGCTAACGACAAAGCTTCAAGCCTTGATGGCTTTTGTTGTGAAATTTATAAAGCTACTTGGTATTTTATTGGGCCAACTTGCTTTAAGTTTATTATGGGGCTTCATAGGAAATTTCCTTTAGAAATAAAATCAACCAAGGAAACATTAAACTTACTCAAAGCCCAGTACTGATTGCAGACCCATCACCATGTTGAATGTTTCCACAAGATTCTTGTTAAAGCTCTTTTGCTCCTTATGTGGCACATTCTTCTTGCAATTGTTATCCCTGAACAAATGGGTTTCATTAAATTTTATGTAATCTAGAAAACATTATCATTGTTTGGGAAGACATGGAGTGGGCTTAGACCTATTTAGAGAGCGTATTTTGATTCTCAAGATGAACTTTGAGAAAAGCTTATGGTCATTTACTCTTGCCATGTTGGAATCCTAAAGCCTTAAGGAGGTTTGGAGGTTCTTTCTCTTTGCAGTTCAACCCCTTTTTGCAGAAGCCTCACCTTGTTTAACTATAAAAGCTAATCCGAAAGGTTCTGTCTCTTCCACTAAATCAACCAATGCTTCCTTCTCACCTTTGCTTTATATGTTTTTGTCATGAAGGCATTGGGTTGTCACTCATATAGCTGAGCAAGGTCTTATTAGAGGTGTTGCTCTTCCTAGTAGGACGATTTAGCTTTTTAATGGTCATTTCGTTGTCAACTCTTTTCTCGTCTTAGCAGAAAATGAAGCTTCAGGCTATGAAGCCTCACATTATATTGACACATGTTGTAAAGCCTCAAGTTTGAATTCACAGGCTATGAAGCTATCGGTGGGGTATGATGTCACTACCTGGTTGGCTTGAATAATTTAACTCGTTGGATTTAAAAAGGAGACAAGTTTAAATTTCTTATGTTTTACAACATGCTAAGAGGAGAAAATTGCTTATTGGTTTACAAAGCCTCTATCTTTGGTTGGCAAGTTCCAGATTTGCATAAGGATTCTAACAGTTACTCATATTTTGTAATGTCCCCATTCCTACCTCCACGGTCTAGCGACTGATTTTCCGTCTTAGCCTTGGTCATACCCAAGGGGCTAGCGGCGTAGAGAGTTGTTGGGTATGGTTTTCACCTACATTTCACTTATATGTTATGTTTTGGCGTTATGCATGTACTTTATGATGACTTAAGTGAAAAAGGTGGGGTAATGTTCTATTTCTTCGTTGGGGTCACTTAAGTGGACTTTTTGGCCTAGGAGAAATAAAGTCACTTTAAGTGACGATTAAAATATGACATATCTCCAAGGGGGGTCGAATTAGGGTTTTATGGCCACTTTTATGATGGAAAAAGTTATAAAAGGTGGTGTTTGGGGAGAAAAAAGGAGGGAAGGTTCATTTTTCCATCTTATGTTGGAGCTTTCAGCTTGCTTTCCTTGCTTGTGGAGGTGAAATTCCGTAGGAACCCTAGCTTCGGTAGTGAAAGATCTATCCCTAGCTAGTAGAGCACTCTTCGGTGGTGAGAGATCCAACCCTACTTTGCTATTGTGGAGTTTATTCAGATTGGGTTGTCAGATTAAGAGTTTCAGAGGCTTGCTGATCTAATTTCAAGTCCAGATTGAGAAGACAACCATATTTAGTAAGAGAGATCATTTATTTTATTAGTGGAACTTCTTATCATTGCATGTTGATGCATGTCATTACTTGCATGTTACATGCATGCCATTGCATGTTGATGCATGTCATTGTTACTTGCATGTTGCTGCATGTTAGTTTAATTGCAATAAAAGTGAATATATTGGTTATTTTCTAATTTTATACCTTGCTGCCTTAACTATATTTTGCTGTCATATTTTTCTATATAATGCTGTCATAAAATCATATTTTATGTGTGAAAAATTTGGTTGAAAATCTTGAATATAAAATAAATCCGGAAAGGGGATATTTCAGTGGTATCAGAGCGAGGTTTTTTCTACAGCCTGTTGGGCAGTATATGAAGGTTTATTCCAAGAAGAATACACCCAAGAAAGAAGGTCCAGACATGGCGGATAAAGATGGAAAATCAGAGGAACAGCTGAATGAAGAGTTTATGAAGAAAATGTTTATAAATATGGTAAAACAACAAGAGACTACAAACCTCTACTTGAGCCAAATCACAGAGAGATTATCACAGGGTGGCCTTGGGAACCATATGGAAAGTGGTGAAAATAGTAATTCTGGGTTCTAGACTCACAAAGATGAAAATGGCATATCATGGCAACACACTCCTTCATCCCAAAACACATGGTTGAGCTTGCATGAACCAGTTTTTCTGAAAGATCCAAAAGTGACACTGGTTGGGCAACAAGGGGATATTGTTGATGAGGAGAATATTTGGGAAAAGTATGAATCCTTGAGTGAAGGGTTCAAAGATAATATGCCTTTCCCAGAGTATTGTAGGATGAAGATCGGTAGCCAGCCCAAGCAGGATCACTATCCTCATGTTCCCGAGCTACAAAGGTGATTGGGACAGATTTAAGTTCCACACTTCGACGGATCCAAGAAGTGTACCATGACATCATGAATTCAAAAGTTAAAAACTTACTTTGACTTGAATCCCATGCGCGAAGAGGATGCAATAAAATTTGCAATCCTACATCTTGAGGGAGATGCACATGATTGGTGGCATCATGGCCTTGTCACACAGGGACACGCATATTACCACTTATGCGGATTTTGCAAAGAGACTGGTGGTGCAGGTTTGACAGGTGGGATCCCAACAGATTCTTCAGAGAGTTGACTCATTTGGGACAAACAGGATCCTTGGATGGGTACATTGCAGATTTTTAGCGATTGTCAGTAATGGTTACTGATGTTTCTGAGGTGAGGTTGACTTCACTTTTTATAGCAGGGCTGACAGATTCACCAGCAAGGGTTTGTGAAGGCATTCAAGCCTTCTTCACTACACGATGCCATTAGGAGAGCCCGAGATTTGGAGTTAGCCACTCTGAAGCCAAGGTTTCCACCTCGAGTTCAGCAGAGAGGACCCCCATCTAGAACAGATGGGTTCCAACCGAAGGGGCCACCACAAAGACAGGAGACAACTAGAAAGCCGTTTATTTCACGAGAGCTTAGGGATGAGCTGAGGCGAAAGAAACTTTGTTTCGATTGTCGTTCATCGTGGGCCCTGGGACATGATTGCACAGGAAAGGGCAAGGCCCAATTCATTGAGGTCTTTGAGGAGGAGAGAGAGAGAGAGTGATGGAGATGAGCAGCTAGAGACCCAGGAAATGGATGACGGAGATGAAGATGCTTTAGATGGTACTGATGAGCAAGAGGAGGAGGTTTTCCCTTAGGAGACTATAGCCACTTTGTCTAGTACCCCGAGGTACAAGGCATTCAGAGTTAGGGGAGTTATGCAGGGGCAGCGTGTTGTTGTACTTATTGATAGTGGGGCTACCCACAACTTTATTGATGCATCCTTGGTTGAGAGATGCGGCCTACAGACAGAGGACTTTGAGGGCTTCAACGTTGTTGTAGCCAATGGTGAGTCTATGAGATGCACCCGTAAAGTTCCATAGTTGAGCATCACCATGGGGAACTACACTGCTACTGATGACTTCTATATTGTCGGCATTGGAGAGACCAACGTAGTATTGGGAGTTCAGTGGCTTCACTCCCTTGGTGAATTTCGTACTAAATTTCAGATGATGGAGCTGAAATTCAAGTCCGAGGGCAGGAATGTAACCTTGAGGGGTCTATCTACAGGAGCACCCAGGGTAGTCACAACTAAGAGGATGGAGAGGATATTTTGGCATGATGAGGTGGATTGGGCCGTTCATTGCTTGGTTTCGACCAAGAATACAGGGAGTGACCGTCCAGAGTATCATGTGGATGTCCAAGGCCTATTGGACAAGCACAGTGTAGTTTTTCAGGACATACCTCCAGGTGTACCACCAGACAGGGGGTTTGAACACGTGATTGAGCTTGGGGACAACAAGCCAGTGGTTACTACTCCTTACCATCACCCCAAACGGTTTAAGGATGAGATTGAGAGGACTATACACGAGCTTCTGGACATGGGGCATATTAGACCTAGTTCTAGTCCTTTTGCTTCTTCAGTGGTGTTGGTGAAGAAGAAAGATGGAACCATGTGAATGTGCATAGATTACCGTGCACTAAATAAGAAGACAATAAAAAATAAGTATCCTGTGCCACACATTGATGAACTACTAGATGAGCTACATGGAGCAGTTTATTTTTCCAAAATAGACTTGTGATTTGGATATCACCAGATCAAGGTCAGAGAGGAGGATGTGCATAAGACAACTTTCAGGTGCCACTATGGCCACTTTAAGTTTTTGGTGATGCCATTCGGTTTGTCTAATGCACCGGCCACATTTCAGTCCTGCATGAACCATGTGTTCAACCGCCATTTGCGGAAGTTTGTATTGGTCTTCTTTGATGACATTTTGGTCTACAGTAGGACGTGGGAGGATCACATTCAACATCTTGATGAGGTGTTGGGAATTTTGGAAGCTAATTCACTTTATGTGAAAGCTTCTAAGTGTGAGTTTGGTATGACAGAGCTACTATATTTGGGCTATGTGATCGGAGGAGGTGGAGTCAAGGTGGATAGGGAGAAGATTCAGGTGATTTTGGATTGGCCACCACCTAGGACTTTGACACACTTAAGAGGATTCTTGGGACTATGCACATATTATAGGAGGTTTGTGAAGAAATTCTCTCACTTGACTGCACCCTTGACAGACTTGACCAAGAAGGGGGCTTTTGCTTGGTCAAATTCAGCACAGCAGGTTTTTGATCACCTTAAGGGGGTGATGAGTTCTTGTCCAGTTCTTACATTGCCAGATTTCACTCGGCCATTTGTACTCGAGTGCGATGCATCAAGAGTGGGTGTTGGAGCAGTGCTCATGTAGGATAGGCATCCCATTGCCTATGAGAGTCGGAAATTGAGTCCAGTAGAGAGAGGATTCTCAATTTATGACAAGGAGATGTTGGCCATTATGCATGCATTGGTCAAATTCAGACAATATTTAGTGGGCAGAAAATTTGTGGTTCATACGGATCACAATAGCTTGAGGTTCTTTTTGGAGCAAAAGGATCTCAATGACCGCCAGCAGAGATGGGTAAATAAGATTCAGGATTTTGATTTCGACATAGAATACAAGAAAGGTAAGAATAATGTGGTGGCTGATGCACTGTCTAGGAGGCCTTGCTTTGATTCTATGATTTTCTTTATGTTAGAGATTTCAGCTGATTGGAAGGCTCATATACTTGTTGAGTACTCCAAAAATCAGTTTGCATGTGAGATTATGGATGGCATTATTCAGGATGATCGATACAGAGTGGTGGACGACCTCATCTACTACAAGGATAGAATTTTCCTTGTACCAGAGTCCAAAATGAAGGAGAAGATCCTTTGAGCAGTGCATGATACACCCTTGGCTAGACATCTAGGATATTTTAAGACATACAGGTACATCAGAGAGAGATTCACATGGAAGGGGTTAAAGGACGACGTCCTTAACCATGTCAGGGAGTGTTTGGTTTGTCAGCAAACCAAGGAAGAGCACTCTTTCCCAGCAAGACTTCTACAACCTCTGCCTATTCCAGAACAGAAGTGGGAGAGTATATCCATGGATTTTATCATAGGTCTTCCCTCAGTGTATGGGCACGATTGCATATATGTGGTGGTTGATCGGTTGACTAAATATGCCCATTTCCTTTCTATGCCTTCAGGGCACAAGGCACCACAGGTGGCTCAGAATTTCTTCACAGGTATTTTTAGGCATCATGGGTTGCCTAAGAGTATTGTCAGCGATAGGGATAATATTTTCATGAGTACATTCTGGCAGGAGATCTTTAGGCTTGTAGGTATGGAGCTGACACCTAGTACCAGCTATCATCCATAGACTGATGGGAAAACTGAGATAGTGAACAAGTGGATAGAGGGCTACTTGTGTAGCTATGTTGCAGGACATCAGCGTGCATGGGTCAAATGGCTACATATGGGTGAATATTGTTACAATACCACCTACCAGATGAGTATTGGTATGACTCCTTTTCGAGCATTATATGGTTATGAGGCATCCTCATTTGTAGACCTAGTATTATCAGATAGCCAAGCTCCCAAAGCTCGTGATTGGGTACAGGAGAACCAGGACATTCTAAAGGCTCTCAAGGAGAACATACAGAAGGAGCAGAATCAACAAAAGGTATATGCAGACAGGCATAGAATTGAGATATCATTCGAGGTTGGAGATTTGGTCTTCTTATGGTTGCAGCCATATAGAAAATCCTCACTCAAGAAGAGCGGTGTAGAGAAGCTAAAACTGTGATTCTATGGGCCATACAGGATAGTGCGCAGAGTTGGGGCAGTAGCATATGAGTTGGAGCTTCCAAAGCACAGTAAGATTCATAATGTCTTCCATGTTTCGTGCCTCAAAAAGGCACTTGGACAACATATTGTGCCTTCCACAGATTTACCACCATTGGATGATGAGGGGAAGCTGGTCTTAGAACCAGAATCTATTATTGAGGTAAGACAAAGGAAGCTTCGGAACAGGGTAATCACAGAATATCTAGTGCGGTGGAAAGACTTACCACTAGAGGATGCCACTTGGGAGGGAGAGCATATTTTATAGCACCCTAGTTTACGTTTGCTTGAGGACAAGCAAATTTCGGGAAGGGCGGACTGTAATGTCCCCATTCCTACCTCCACGGTCTAGCGACTGGTTTTCCGTCTTAGCCTTGGTCATACCCAAGGGGCTAGTGGCGTAGAGAGTTGTTGGGTATGGTTTTCACCTACATTTCACTTATATGTTATGTTTTGGCGTTATGCATGTACTTTATGATGACTTAAGTGAAAAAGGTGGGGTAATGTTCTATTTCTTCGTTGGGGTCACTTAAGTGGACTTTTTGGCCTAGGAGAAATAAAGTCACTTTAAGTGACGATTAAAATATGACATATCTCCAAGGGGGGTCGAATTAGGGTTTTATGGCCACTTTTATGATGGAAAAAGTTATAAAAGGTGGTGTTTGGGGAGGAAAAAAGGGGGAGGTTCATTTTGTCATCTTATGTTGGAGCTTTCAGCTTGCTTTCCTTGCTTGTGGAGGTGAAATTCCGCAGGAACCCTAGCTTCGGTAGTGAAAGATCTATCCCTAGCTAGTAGAGCACTCTTCGGTGGTGAGAGATCCATCCCTAGTTTGCTATTGTGGAGTTTATTCAGATCGGGTTGTCAGATTCAAAGTTTCAGAGGCTTGCTGATCCAGTTTCAAGTCCAGAAAGGGAAAACAATCATATTCAGTAAGAAAGATCATTTATTTTCTCAGTGGAACTTCTTGTCATTGCATGTTGATGCTTGTCATTGCATGCTGATGCATGTTGCTGCATGTTAGTTTAATTGCAATAAAAGTGAAGATATTGGTTATTTTCTGATTTTATACCTTGCTGCCTTAACTGTACTTTGCTGTCATATTTTTCTATATACTGCTGTCATAAAATCAGATTTTTATTTGTGAAAAATTTGGTTGGAAATCTTGAATATAAAATAAATCCGGAAAGGGGATATTTCGTATTTATTATTATTCTTGTTGTGTTTCATCCAAGGCCACTTATGACAAGCTTTTCAAGTTGCTTCAAGACTTCTTGCCAGCCAATGCCAAGCAAACTCGTCGATTCCATGGGGTTGCTTGGGATATTTGTTGCCCACCAATAGAATGCCACCTTGTGTGACAAGGGATTGTTCAAGCTATTGAGGGCTCGAAGGCATGGAAAATTTTCCTTCACAATTGCCTTATGGTAAAAGAGTTTGAAAGAATACTGGTTTCCATACTTTTTCTCATTACCACCAACCTACATTATCTGGATAGTCTTTGAGTCAGTCAATTCATTTCTCAATTGGGGTAAGATTAGATCAGGCCTATCAATCAATGAGTGTAGTCTCTGGCGTTATCCTTTGTCACCAATAACAGCCTTTTGATTGCTAAAAGAGTTTGAAAGAATATTGGTTTCCATACTTTTTCTCATTACCACCAACCTACATTATTTGGAAAGTCTTTGAGTCAGTTAAGTCATTTCTCAATTGGGCTAGAGATGGGATTAGATCAGGCCTCTCAATCAATGCCTGTAGTCTCTGGCGGTATCCTTTGTCACCAATAACAGCCTTTTGATTGCTAAAACTCCAAGTATTCAAAGATTTTAAAATTTTCAAGAAAGACAATCATATTGTTCGGGATCTTATCTCTTTTTGAGATTCGAATCCACGACCCATTTTGTGGAGGAAGTACAAGCTTCTTGCCTTCAATATACCCTCCATCTTGCATATTCAAAAGTTTGCATGTGATGTTATGATGTTTCGCAACCTCCAGTAGCATGGTGGAAAGACTTAGCATTGGAATTGCGACACGCCCTTCAAGAATTATTATTTAGGACTTCTTAGCTTCAATACGCCCTTGATCTTGCATATTCAAGAACTTATACTTGATGTTATGATGTTATTCAACCACCGACATGATCGTTGAAAGACTAAAGTTGGAATTGTGACACACCCTTCAAGAATTACTTTCTGGGGCTTCTTTACCAAAATCTTAACCCCTTTTCTTGGACTCTTAGCACATTGAACAGTAGGTGGGGATTGAATTCCTCACCTCAAAGTTGCTTTTTCATCTCAATTGTATATGGCATGCTAATCTTGGGCCAGAGCTTCCTCATTTTCTGTGGTGCTCAGAAAATGAATAGTTTGTGGGGATAGAATTCCTCACCTCAAAGTTACCTTTTCGTCTCAACTGTATATGGCACACTGAGCTTGGGCCAAAGCTTCCTCATTCTCTGTGGTGCTCACCCAATGTGTCTTGCCTACAAACACATGTTTTGGACTTGCCCTCATGCCCAAGGTGTTTGGAAGTGGATTCATGGTTTTTTTCGTTCCCGTTCATATCTCATTTCCTCAAGGATTCCCTTGTTTGGAGACTATGCTCAATGGCCAACATATATTGCTTTTATTTGGAATTTCCTTAGAGCTACTACTTTTTTCAGCTCTCAAAGACCAAAAATTTTGCTACTTTTAGCAATGAGATTATTTAACAATAATTTTGCTCACCTTAGTATTCTTTAGGATCTAGGTACAAGCCGAAAAGGCTGTTTTGGAGTTTTAACACCTACATTACCTGGTTAATCATTCAGAGTATTAGAAATGAGATTATTTCCCAATAATTTTCAGCTAACAAAAAAAGTGTATGTGCTCACCTGGTATTCTTTCTGATCTAGGTACAAGCTGAAAAAGTTGTCTTGGAGTTTCAACACCTACATTACCTGCTTAATCATTCAGAGTGTGCTCCTTGCATTATTAGCATGATATCACTTGACATCTGCCGCAAGGGTCTCCTCCACCGACACCAAGGCAGTGGCAGAGCTACTCACATAGTTGCTTCTCCTCCCCTCATCCTTAGTGGAGGGATTGGAGCCCGCCTGCACTTGGTAAGACTGCCGTTGGGTTGTCACAGTGTGCTTCTCTGGTGCATGATGGCATGGTTGTAGGTGCGTTGATTCCTCCGCTTGGGTGGGGATTGCTTGTGCCTTTGACCATTCAAGATGGTTATGGTTAGGATTTTGGGTGGTGTTAGATCCACTATTGATTCCTCCTCTTAGACTTCCCATGATGTTCCACTGCCTCCTTGCATTATTAGCATGATCTCACTTGACATCTACCGCAAGGGTCTCCTCCACCGACACCAAGGCAGCGGCAGAGCTGCTCACATAGTTGTTTCTCCTCCCCTCATCCTTAGTGGAGGGATTGGAGCCCGCCTACACTTGGTAAGACTGTCGTTGGGTTGTCATAGTGTGCTTCTCTGGTTTATGATGGCATGGTTGTAGGTGCGTTGGTTCCTCCACTTGGGTGGGGATTGCTTGTGCCTTTGATCGTTCAAGATGGTTATGGTTAGGATTTTGGGTGGTGTTAGATCCACTATTGAGCCCTCCTCTTTGACTTCCCACGATGTTCCATCATCTCCTTGCATTATTAGCATGATCTTGCTTGACATCTACTACAAGGGTCTCCTCCACCGACACCAAGGCAATGGCAGAGCTGCTCACATAGTTGCTTCTCCTCCCATCATCCTTAGTGGAGGGATTGGAGCCCGCGTGCACTTGGTAAGACTGTTGTTGGGCTGTCACAGTGTGCTTCTCTGGTGCATAATGGCATGGTTGTAGGTGCGTTGGGTCCTCCACTTGGATGGGGATTGCTTGTGCCTTTGACCGTTCAAGATGGTTATGGTTAGGATTTTGGGTGGTGTTAGATCCACTATTGAGCCCTCCTCTTGGACTTCCCACGATGTTCCACCACCTCCTCCCTTCGTTGTTGTTGCCTATGCCTTGTTTGGCTTTGTTAGTATGTTTTGATAAACGTTTTCTTGGGCCAACCACCTTTTTATTGTGAATCGTCTATGTAATTTATCTCCTATTTTTTTGATTAATAGATTTGATGATGGCTTTTTGATTAAAAAATAAAATTTGTATATTCCAAGTTGAGGTCAGGTGCCAATCAGACATACAGCGGAGTTGAACATACTTGGCATGTGACCATTACCAAGGCTTCATTTCAACTAAACGCTTGTAATAATTTATTGAATGTCCTCAACTTCGTTACAAATAGTTTTTTCTTCTTTACTACATTGTCAAGGTATATTAAGAGACCACACATCAACTTAAGCCATCTACTGTAGTAACCATATCCAAAGATTTCCCAACCATGTCCTTTCTGAACCAAAAGCCATAACTCTAGTTCAATGCAAATTTCAGGACTATTTATTAAAACAAAAAACTGTGACAATATACCAGTAAGATCAAAATTATATGCAAGAAAGGGATTAAGTCAATCTCCAAATTTTCTTTGTAGAACTTATTTCACTTAAAAAGGAATTACTTGCTGCATTCATTTGAAAAGCAGATAAAAGCCAATAAAGGATTCATACAAAACTCCTTAGGTTTCTTGGAATGTATCTTTACAAAATCCTTTAGCATTTAAGCATTTTTAATATGCCTTTCTAGGAAAACAAATTCTTTAAACATCGCTAACGACACTGAATCATGAGATTCCAGATGTACAAGCCTATAACAATCTATATTTTTCACACGTTACATTCTTCCAAATAGTTGAGAAGGGCTAAACAAAGAATTGAAGCAGCTACCAAAAGTTTCTCAAGGAATGTTTGTGAAAGAATATTGGAGGAATTGTCTTGTATTTGAAATTCTGTCAATAGTTCCTCCTCCACCTGGGTGACATCAGAACCACTGTCGGGAAGTCCCCCCCACCTCGAGATGCTCTGCCTTCTTTTCTCTCTGGTGCTGCTATTTGTGCCTAGTTTTCCTTTTCCTTGTTTGGCTTTGTTAGCGTGTTTCAAGGCTCATTTTTATGCATTGTGAATACCAACTGATCATTCTTTTTATTGTAAACCATCTATGTACTTTTTCTTCTATTTTTTAACTAGCAGAATGATGGCAGGTTTCCAATTTAAAAATAATAGTTGGATACTCTAAGCTGAGTTCAGGTGACAATCCAACATGAAAGGGAGCTGAACATACCTGAAATGTGACCATTACAAAGACTTGGTTTAAACGGTGTGCTTGTAAAAAGTAGTTAAATGTCATTGGCTTTGTTATGAAAGTTTTTTTCTTTGTTATAATCTTCAAGATAATTTAAAAGGCCACACACCAGCTTAAGCCATCTGCTGTGGTAATCGTATCCAAAGATTAAGGTTGTTGGTGGCTTCTGGAATTCAAGTCAGATTTCTCAACCATGTCCTTTCTGAACCAAAATCCATTAAAAAAAGTGTAGATAACTGCACATTTCAGACCTATTAACTAAAACTGAAAATTGTGAAAATATAGGAGGAAGATCAAAATTATATGCAGAAAATGGACAAAGTGAATCTCCAAAATTCCTTCAGTAGAACTTCTAGAATTTAACACTTACAAGGAATAAATTACATGTTGCATTCCTCTGAAAAGTAGAGAAAAGCTGGTAAACGATTCGTGTAAAACACCTTATGTTTCTCAGAGTATCTTTACAATATCCTTTGGCACCAGCATTCGCAATATTTCTTTCTAGGAAAATAAATCCTTTAAAAATGGCCAAAGACAATCTCCAAAATTCCTTCATTACAACTTCTATAATATTACACTTAAAAGAAATAAATTACATGCTGCATTCCTCTGAAAAGTAGAGAAAAGCCGATAAAGGATTTATGCAAAACTTAAGTTTCTCAGAATGTATCTTTACAGAATCCTTTGGCACCAGCATTTGCAACATTTCTCTCCAGGAAAATAAATCCTTTAAAAATGGCCACAAAGACAATGTGAATCCTGGTATTCCAGATGTACATGCCTATAATGATAATCAAAGCTTTTTACATGTTACATTCTTCGAAACAGTTGAGAATGGCTAAACATAGTATTGAAGCAAATGCCGAAAGTCTCTCAGGGAGCACAGGTGAAAGAATATTAGTGGAATCGTGTTGTATTCTCAATAAAAGTCCATGTTTCCCATTTGGAGAACAGGTAGAATTTCACCCCTCGTCCTCAGGAAGTACAACTGCAACCATCTTCTTCTTGCTCCACACCTAGAAGTCACAACCAAAGGATATTTATGCTTATGGTTGAAAAATAATATTTATAATAAGTTTTCTACTCCAGGTTGACAAGGATATGGCTTATCATAGTCTGCACTGTAATTTATAACCAATCTCACACTACAATGCAAATATAATAGAAAGAATATCACAAAAGGGGACATTTACAGTAAAGGAAACCAGACAATTAAACATGATCGATACTACGTCAATCCCACAATTTAGTACCCATACACATGAATTCACCCTGATGAAGTGTTAAAAAAGGATATGCAGAAATCTTTCCTAACCTCGGGTTCCCCATGACAGATACATTGATCTAATGTGATGGAACAAATCAAGATATGAAATAAAATGAATCTCAAGAGAAGTGAAAATCAATGGAAATGATGAAATTTGAATTACCTCAGACTCTGGTCCATCAACTTCCACACAATCACTGTCATCATCGTCTGTCTTGCTTTTTCGTGAATGGGATGAAGCCCATGGTTGAAAAGCTCTCGGCCAACTAGCATGCTGCAACAGTCAAAACAGCAGATTCATTCATAAAAATCAAAGAGAAGATCATCTAAAAACCTATCCAAGTTTAGTGAACCCTATTTTTCTGAAATTACCAAACAAGTATTATAATGATTTTCTGTCTTTAATAAGTGAGAAATCCCCTAAACCTAGCGAATTATATTAGACTCAATATATGTTTGAAGGCTATAATTTTTGAGTTTATCAGAAACCAGTTTAACAAACCAGGCCTCTTCGTAGACCAATTTTATAGCCTGGCTTAGAGGGTGTGAACAATTACACTTGATTGACATTTTGTGTTACTTAAACTCTGCATAAAATCAGTATGATACAACCCCTTTCAATTTTTTGCATACAGCATAACAAGAACACAATTTCTCCGTGACCATCTATGGCACCAGAATGTATCTCTATTTATTATTCTGAGTAGGAAACTTTTGCAGACTCCTGGAGGAAGCCAAACTCAAAAGGCAGACACATGGACTCTCGATCACTGAAAGACGTACTCGCAATTCTAACTTTCACTTTGCTGATGACACTCATTTTTTGCTACTATTATTCCACAAAAAAGCAAAGAGCTCCACCAATGTCAGTTTCAACATCAATTGGCACCTGGATAGCAGATAAATGATGACAAATATAACGTAATCTTTATTAATTTCCCTGGAAATGGGACATATTTGGTGTTCTGGATTTCCCTGAGGGGAAGCTCTTAATGAGATATTTGGGCTTTTCCCGCCATTTAAAAACCACTAAGTAATTATGGGAAGCTGTTTCTGATGAGATATTTGGGATTTTCCATTCATTTAAAAACCACTAAGAAATTATGGGAGGCCAGCCACCCTTAACCACATGCTAAGAAAATTGACAAGATTGACAAGATGGACCAACCAATAATTGATCTTCACTGGGAGAATTCAATTAAAGCAGTCTTGCAAACAACTCCCATTTACATGCTTACTCATCTACATTTTGCCACAGGTTGAATATCTAATAATCAGGATTCAGAGGAAGTTTTTGCAGCAACAGATAGAAAAGTAATTTAAACATCCATTGGTCTCTTGGTTTATTGCCTGCAAAACCAGAAGGGGTGGAAGTATCAATATTCGGCCCATTAAATTTTTCAACCAGGCTCTTGCAACAATGCCATGACCTCTCCATCGAGTCATATCATCATAAATAAATATCTCATTCAACCTATGAGAATATCTTATCCACCAACTTTTGCCTTCTCCACTTAACTACTGCTAAGCATATTCAAAAGGGTATGGCACTTCTCTCTAGAAACTCAGTGGAAAGACTGAAATGGAGGAAAAAACACTCTTTTGAAGGTCTGGCTGGAACTATCTTCCCGCATTAACTAATAACCTCATTTTTTAGTCACGAGAAGAGCTCCAAACTTGAAGAAAATATCACATAGCTGACAAATGATTGGTGCTAATCATTCAATCCAACGTAGAATACTTCAAAAGCTATTATATACACTAATATTCCACTCCCAAGAACATATATCCTAAATTGGCCCTTCACATGAGAAGAGTGTATTGTCTCTTTAGGCTATTGAGTTCTTTAACTCAGTAAAGGCACTCGTAATAATAATGGGCCCTTTCAACATGGTAAAAAATCAAAGCTTTTATCTGGTTGCTAATGCATGGCAAGCTCCTTGTCACTGACAATCTTCAAAAAACAATTGGAATGGTCACTAACATTTGTCTTTAAGATTTTGAATGCACTTTTCATCTATTTTCAAATGCCCACACCATTTTCCTTAATGATTTTGAATGCACTTGTCATCTATTTTCAAATGCCCATACTCTCACAAAGTTTGGAAAAATATTGGTGCCTAATTGGTCACCCTAATCCCAATCCTGAACATAATACAAATGGAATGGTTTGAAGTCTGAAATGGCGATCCTAATCACGATGCATAATATATTTCATTCTCTGATTCTTGTGGAATGAATGCAATGCAAGGATTTTGGAGAATACTAAGTAGCCCGGCATTAACATTTGACAATGACAGAGGTTATATTGGTAAATGGAAAATATGTTTAACCATGTTGTGCTAACCTGAAGGCCGTGTATAATGTCAAATTGCATCAACGGGAGTCAAAATAGGGTGGTTGATCTGCTATCAACTATTGCAGTTGACTCTAATCATCGAAGGGAGTCAAAATGGGGTGGTTGATCTACTAGTAAACATTCCAGTTGACTCTAATCATGGAGGAGAGTTGCAAGTCTTATGAGGGCCAACGCTCCTCTTCGAACAGTCATGGTTGGGTCTCACATGATCATTTGGTTATGTCATCCAACTTTGCCTTTGGGGTCCTTTTCAAAATTATCATTTTGTTCCCTTCATATTTCTTTAAGCTATCAACGGGAGTCAAAATAGGGTGGTTGATCTGCTATCAACGATTGCAGTTGACTCTAATCATGGAAGGGAGTCAAAATGGGGTGGTTGATCTACTAGTAAACATTCCAGTTGACTCTAATCATGGAGGAGAGTTGCAAGTCTTATGAGGGCCAATGCTCCTCTTCGAACAGTCATGGTTGGGCCTCACATGATCATTGGTTATGTCATCCAACTATGCCTTTGGGGTCCTTTACAAAATTATCATTTTGTTTCCTTCATGTTTCTTTAAGCGCCTCACATTAAATTATTGAGCACAGCCCACCATGCACCTGCTCCTATTCATAAGGCACTTGATCTTTATTTTAAATCCTCCAATAAAATTATGGATCCTATTGCCATTACGATGATACCCACTTTAGGCTTCGAAAAGTCCAATCCAATAGACAATATCTGCCCACTACAACTCCTAACGCACATACCCCATTACAACTCCTAAGGCACGTGTTCTTTATCATCAACGCCACACTTTATAATTTCTTTCAACCCACTGCTCATATTCCTCTAGCAAACAAATGTCAAAGCTTAAAATAAAATTTTTATCTACTCCAACACAAATCTCAACTTTACTTAACATATTCTTAGTTATGGGACCCCAATCCTTAACTTATCCTTTCCTACTCAAACTTTTAAGAATCAACTAGACACATTTGAGGTCCACTTTCCTAGAAAAGTATTATCTCTTTGTTATTAATATCAACGTAAAGGATGACTAAGTCTTGTCCCACTCATCTCTTTCCTTCTCTTATGTACGTCACCATATACACTTCAAATATCTCATGTTTCTACTCCTCCCCACTCTTACCAACTAAAACTTAGTATTTTACGTTTCTCAGTGCATCTCCTCAATGGAGCTATCCTCTACTCCTCTAAAGCCAACTATGTCATATGCTTCCCAAATCACAATAACAATCCTACCTACAACAAAAAATCAACATTATTAGCATCTGAAGTACCCTAAATTGGGTCCAAGGCACTTGAAAACTATACTTTTTTTTGCACCTTTACGAATAGTTGGTCCATATATACATAATTGATCTTATTCACGCATATTTTCCCGGACACTTTTAATCCACTAGGTTGACCCCATTCTCCAATTTAGCATCACTAGAACCATTACAGTCTATACAAAAGTTGACTTGCACTCTAGACAAACATCACATATCTTTCAGTTCTGAGTTTTATGACCTTTGGATAGGTTGTGGGCCTATAGAAGTTTGGTCTCGAACTTGTCCACATGTCACAAACATGTCAATCAATTGCCCCAACAATCACATTTTCAAATGGATAGCTTGTTTTTGTCGAAATTAGTAGAGATCTAGGGTCAGTTGAGCAAGAAACTAACAAAAGGTCATCTATTTAAACAAAGGAACCCTAAGCCATTCAAAATCATCTAGTCACTAGCTAGAGATTCCCTCGTCACTTGGAGACATTGCACATAAAGGGACAAATCTTCCAAGAGCAGTCCTAAATCAGCTAAGAACAAAAATCTAAAGCATACAAGCATAAAAAGTCATGTTGTCAAAGTCAAATCAAGGGTTTTGTGTTAAGTGCATTTGTTTCTATATTGTTAGTTGCATCACACCATAGGCTTGTGGGAGAATTACGTGGGCTTGGGGCTACTACTCCGTAGCAATGCTCAACCATCAAGTCGTTGGGGGTAATCCAAACTCGTTATCCTTTCATCTTCAAGGCAAGCCACGCTAGGGTTTGAAAAAGGAGAAAACAATTCAGCTACATCACATATTTATCACAGTATTTTATGGCCAAAAACATAAGTATCAATCCAGGTGAACTTGCAAAGAATAATTCAGGTCTATGTAGCCAGTTTCGAATGTGTTTGTAGCCCAAACAGTTTTGGTTCTAATACAGTCTAACCCCAAATAGCTTCGAACTCAAACCTATTTGCCCTTTTTGAACGTGTTCAGATCACATCGCCAACTCTTACATTTTTCTAAGTGCCTTGACAACAGTCTTCCCTGCTTTTGTTCAACATTTGAGCATCTTGTGAGTTCGTTTTGTTTCTTTGCCCTAGTTGATATTTTTCTATCTTCAAGGTGATCAATGATATTTGAATCTCAAGATTCACATAGTCAAGTTATCATTAGTTTGAGTTATCATTGTCAAGTTCATATTTAATTATGTATATGGAGTAATTTTACTAATACATTTTGGTGAACTTGGTCTTTCCTTTCCAATAGACAACTTAAGGTTTATTTTTATCCCCTTAGGGTTTCATATTTTTAGGGTTGATTCTAGATCTTAAGATTACATATTTTTAGGGTTGGTTCTAGATCTTAGGGTTTCATATAAACCCAAATTTTTACACCTATTAGGTTTAGCATGATCTTTAAGTACTTTCATGATTTCATCTTATGTCACCTACACAAGCTAGATGTCTTACACCTACTTGGCAAAGTGCTAGATTAAGTGGTATATTTATTGATCATATTCAAATTCCTTCAACTCAATTGTGTGCAAAGAAAATGGCAAGTAATTATATTGTTAATTTTACTTCTATCGATGCAAATGATAATATCGATACCAATGTTCATGATAATACAGATGTGGATGCAAATGTCGATACTATGAATGTGAATAC
This sequence comes from Taxus chinensis, assembly GCA_019776745.2. Lineage (NCBI taxonomy): Eukaryota > Viridiplantae > Streptophyta > Pinopsida > Cupressales > Taxaceae > Taxus > Taxus chinensis. The sequence goes on from CM034153.1 coordinate 111,182,648, forward strand.
TTATAATTCTCAAGGACAAATCATAAATGAGGTTAGACAGCATATCACGTTGCATCCAAATGAAATTGTTGGCTTTCTTTATGCGGCTGAACAATCAAAAAGAGACATTGCTAGGAAAACCCCACTTGAGGAAACACTTATTGGGCCATTAGATGATGGTAATTTGCCTTATAGAGGCTCTCTTTCTACAATAGGTACTAGGTACTAGGTGTAGGCAAGACTTGGTTGGTCCTGTTATTGGGGCATCACATCTCTTCCTCAAGCTACCATGGTTTTTCCTACACTTGGTTGGTCCTGCTTGTAATGCCCCCATCTCGATCGAATACCCTTAGCCCATTCATTGTTTTCCAATGGCTAAGGGAGGAATACAAGGGAAACTTGTCATAGTAAATTAATCATAAATTGCATCTTAAAATATTATTATAAGCACTTTATATTAATTTATTAATGATAAAGTTAAATAAAAGAGAAACGAAAAGAAAAGATAAAGTGATAAAATAAAATGAGAAAAAGGAAGTCACTTTATTTCCTCTAGGAGAAAATGGTGACCCATGTGAGAAAGGAAACAAAGCCAAAAAAGAATTAAATGTCGGCAAAGGTAGGTGATTGGTGGTTGTGAGTGGCTACTAAGCCAAGATTGCTTATAAAAGCAAATCGACTTGACTTTGTAATTCATTCATGCATGCAACCATTTTGAGCTCTTGCAATTTTCAGTCTTCTTGCTTGTGGAGGTCAGATTCTACAAGATCCCTAGCTTCGGTGGTGAGAGATCCAGCCCTAGCTGGTAGAGCATTCTTTGATGAGGGTTTTTCACCCATATCCCTAACTTACTATTCAATTTTTTGGATCAGCTTTGGAGAGTAATCAGAATTTCAAATTCCAGGAAAGAGGACAGCCATTCTTCATCAAGGGTTTCTTTCAGTTATTTTCAGATTTGGGGCAATTGGGTTTCTTCTCCAAGTGGAGCGACCTACCTAGGAGATTCGGCAAGCATTTTGGAAGGGTTTCTATGGCCTGTTTCCGGAGATTTCAGATTTGAAGATTGTTCTTATCATATTGATGCCAAATAAAACTGTTTCAATCATTTTCCCTTGATATTCTGGAGTTTACGGTCAGCTGTACTTTCTCCTCATTTGTTGTCATAAAACAAGTTCATATTTGGCTTTTAAAAATTATTTCTCAGTTGTTTATTGTTCTCTATATTTTTCTACATCTTTTGAATCTTTTGGGTATTGTTGGAAGTAAATATTTTTGAAGATATTAAATATTTTAGATTTTTGTACCTTGTAAAAAAATAAGAATTACAGTCTACGTATTTTTAATTAATTTCTGGGTTTTAAAGATATATCCAAAAAGCGATACTTGTCATAATAAAATAATCATAAAGTGCATCTTAAAATATTATTATGAACACTTTATATTAATTTATTAATGATAAAGTTAAAATAAAAGAGAAAAGAAAAGAAAAGATAACGTGATAAAATAAAATGAGAAAAAAGAAGTCACTTTATTTCCTTTAGGAGAACATGGTGACCCATGTGAGAAAGCAAACAAAGCTAAAAAATAATTAAATGCAAGCAAAGGTAGGTGATTGGTGGTTGTGGGTGGCTACTAAGCCAAGATTGCTTATAAAAGCAAGTCGACTTGACTTTGTAATTCATTCAGACATTCAATCATTTTGGAGCTATTTCTATTTTTAGTTTATTGCTTATGGAGGTCAAATTCTACAGGATCCCTAACTTCTGTGGTGAGAGATCCATCCCTAGTTGGTAGAGCATTCTTTGGTGAGGGTTTCAGACCCATATCCCTAGCTTGTTCGTATTTGGGGATATTTCATATTCCCGTCCTTCTACATTCAAATTTTCAGTTCATATTTGGAACAACTATTTTCTAGAGTTTTATCTACACAATTCTAGATTTGAGGAGCAGTTTCGGGTGCCTTCCACCCATTGGAAAATTGTGCTTGAATATGCATTGGATAGATATTGGATTTATCTATCTTTTGAGCTATCGTTTGTAATCAGTTCCTAGGCATTTCCAAAGTTATTAATGTTGTAATTTTCAACCATATTTTCATCATTAAAAATTCAGATCTGGACACTAAAAATTGTTTCTCAGTTGTTTAATGTTGTCCATATTTTAAAGCTTCTGGGTATGGTTGAAAGTGAATATTTTTGAAGATACAATTTTTTTTTATATTTTTGTACCTTGTTGTCCTGGAAAAATCAGAATTACAGTCCTCAAATTTTTAATTAATTTCTGAATTTTAGAGTGATATCCTAAAAGGGATATTTCACTGCTATGGGGGCATCACATGTTCTTCCTCAAGCTACCACGATTGTTCCTACACAGGTTGCTCTTCCTACGGCTAATGCTAGTGAGATGCCTTCATTACATGGTTCATTCCTCAACAATGGGATGCATTCTAATGCTTTTATGCATGTTACAAATCTTTCCTTAGATGCATACACCCAACAATTTCAAAACGAACAAGCCCAACTACTCGCTATAAAATAAGGTGCTAACAAGTTACATGCTACAACAAGCTCTATTGATTTATTGCATAACTATTTAGCTTATGAGATTCTCAGCTATCCTCTACCTACACCATTTGTCTCACCCAGATTTAGCTTATTTGAGGGTAAGACTAATCACGTCTTTGAGCATTTGTCGTTGCATGTATGGATTATGCGGGCAATGACAAATTAACAAATTAATGGTCGATATTTTTCCACAAAGCCTAAAGGAGTATACATTAACATGGTTCATGCTTTTATGCATGTTACAAATCTTTCCTTAGATGCATACACCCAACAATTTCAAAACGAACAAGCCCAACTACTCGCTATAAAATAAGGTGCTAACAAGTTACATGCTACAACAAGCTCTATTGATTTATTGCATAACTATTTAGCTTATGAGATTCTCAACTATCCTCTACCTACACCATTTGTCTCACCCAGATTTAGCTTATTTGAGGGTAAGACTAATCACGTCTTTGAGCATTTGTCGTTGCATGTATGGATTATGCGGGCAATGACAAATTAACAAATTAATGGTCGATATTTTTCCACAAAGCCTAAAGGAGTATACAGTAACATGGTTCTACGATTTCGAAAAGGGCCTATCCATTCATTCCAATGCCTAGATGAAAAATTCCTAATTTGATCGGCCATCAATATTAATTAACGAGTCCAAATTGCTCAATTTAAACAAGGACCCAATGAATACATTGGGGACTATGTGCTTCGATAATAAACGATGCTATCTCAATGTCCTAAACACATTGATGAAGACGAATAAAAAGAAGAATTCATCGAGAGTCTAGTTCCAAAGCTGAAGAAAAAGGTCAAGTTTTCCAACTATTCATCCTTCAATTGCCTTTGCCAAATAGTTAAGGTTTACAAGAACAAGCTCCCTGTTAGCCTTCAACGACCTTTTCTAACTGGTTAAGATTTACGAGACTAAGCTCCTTGTAGCTAACATACTCAAGGGTGGGACCAGATCTCCCAACAAAAATAAGTTTCAACATAAAGCCATCAAATCCGCACAATCAAGAACATATCCTTACTACTCCTCAATGGAGACAATTCACATATTCAATTGAAACCCCTCATAAGTTACTCAATAGGTTGCTTGGATGTAATCTCGTCGCCTTATGTCCAACCCTTTAAGCCAAGAATCATTATCCGCGATACGTCATACACACGAATAATAATGTTTTAAATTACAGCATAAAATTCAAGATCTCATTGATGACAAAACTATCCAAGTCCAAGGTACATCTATCAATGAAGAGGTTACACAACCCAACGCATGCCTGAAGATGTTTAAGGATCGTTATAACAAGGTATATGTGGCTTACCATGCAACACCTCCTACAAATTCATGTTTTGTTGATTCACATCCCATCGACGGCCTCATTGGTATCATATCAAATGCAGGATTAACATGACCTATGATTACTTTCGATGACATCGAATTTCTAGATATTGATGATTCTAATGTTCAACCTTTATTGACCTATGAGTTTCATTGACTCACACCCAATACAAAGCATTATGGTTGACAATGGATCAAGTATGTACAGTGAAACTTTTTTGTAGCCTTAGATATACATCTAAAGACTATTCGGTACAACTGCCACAATAAAAGGCTTTGACAGGTAATATCAAAACCTACTGCGAGGCATAGTCTTACCATTATAAGTTGGAGCTAAGAGGATAGCTTCATGGTTCCTAGTTTTTCCAACAAACGACATGTAAAACAACGCTTGGGCACCCATGGATAGATAGATAGATAAGATGTGAGCCATTCCCCCCACATTACATAGATGTTTGAGGTACACATACAATAAGGTAATCATAGCACAAAGTGTGTCCTATAAGTATCCTATGCAACCTATGGTATAGCACATCGTATATACATGACAACTCACTATTCAACCTAGACAAGCATGATGTTCACAACCAGTTCTAATACAACCGACCAACTTTTTCCGACAACCTATTCTTGAGCGCCAATTACATGAACAAGTGATGCAGAAGCATCATCCACCAAGGTGTAAATAGGGTCCCTTTGGTAATAAGAAGCTCACCATGGTTTCAATTTGCTTGTAATAGCTCAATAAGGTTTCCCTTCAAAACTAGATTGAATTTGTAATAAGGAGTCTTTAGTGTTATTAGAAGATTTCAATGTTGAAATCACCTCAGGTTCAGTCAGTTGTGTTGTGTGTGTTTTTGGCATTGTAATAAGTGGTTGTGTTTGAATTAATTTCTAGCCTGAAAATAATATAATAAAATCAGATCTGAGCTTTTTGTCTGAATTAAAGAGGGATTCTTATTTACAAATGTTTCCTGAAGTTTTTAATTCTTCACAAGTTTAAAGAATTAAAGAAAGATCTTAATTTCTGCATAAGGGTTTAGTGATTTCCAGATCTGCAATATTTTGTTTAATAAGGGAGATTACAGTGGTATCAGAGCACGGATCTTGCCATCCTGTAGGGTAAGAGATAGAGCAGGTTCTTCTCAGCCTGTGAATCATGAGGATAATAACTAATCGACCAATGTCTTTTTGAGAAAAGTTCTTGCAAACGGAAGAAAAGATAGATCTCATTCAAACTGTGGTGTTACGATTAGAAAAGCTGAAAAAAAGGTTTAAGAAGAGCAATCAGAGTTGCAAGAAGCTGAGAGGGAGAAGCCCATGGAAGGAAGAAAATGATAGTTTATTGACTTCTAATGGTTGCATGCACCAACAAAATAGAGAGGAAGTCAAGGAGGAATAAACATCACTAGTTGAATGCACAAGTGAGGAAGATGTCCCTATTCAGTACATTCTCATCAATCCACCAATGAATGAGTCCATGCTACAGAAGAATAAGTCAAGTCAAGAAGCATATGAGGCAGAATTTAACTAGTATAGATATCTTAAATACATCTATCTAAAATACATAGAGAGATATCAATTTCAAGGTTTTTAGGTTTGATTTTTTACATACCTATTAAATCAACAACTTCATTAAATTCTCTATCAATATCCCGTTGATTGATTTGTGGCAAATAGAATCATTTAACTACATGATTGTGTCAGTCTCAAAAATATTTATTCAAGAAAAAAAGACCCAAACATTACTACATGGCCAAGATATTCCTATTTTTTTATTGACTTCTCCAAGAAAAAAGAAACAAAATTATTTGAGTCTAATAGAAGTCAAATTTATGAATGAATTGTTACATGACAGTCAAATGAACGTCAAATTTGATGCCAAGAATAAAATTGAACAATGCACTCCATTACAGCCTTGCCTGCCATTGTAGAATGTCTCTCGGCATAATTATCCACCATCAATAACAAGAATGGATCCCATTGATGAAGGGAAATTTACCACATTACAGCCAAGCACAGAGGCAGTAATAAGGAGTCAAAACCTATATGAGGAATGGCAGAGAAGGGCAAAAGAAGCTAAGTTGATAGCTTATCAAGTAAAACAACACCTACAGAAATTTAGAGAAGAAGCAATATATGTAGGTGGTAGAAAAGAAAAAACAGCAGCATATTTCCCTTCAAATCATGAAGTTTACAAGATGGAGTTCCAGGAAGACTTTGTTGGAAGGCATGCACGTGAGAAAAGTATCTCACCATGTACGAATGATTATTTTCGGATAGCTGGAATTTTTATAACAGCAACTAATGGTAAGCAATTTGATTATCTCCATAGCAAGGATTTATCGTATCACCCTCATATTATGTCCTTATAATGTTTTGATCCTCATGAGAATTATTCTAACAATGAGGATAAAATGAAAGGTACCAAATGGAAAGAGGATCTTTTCCGAGAAGCCCCTATCCATCTTTTGAGTATTCCAAAGATTGAGCCATTGCCGTATGAGATGGATTTTCAAGACAGCTATGGGAAGGTACTTGATAAGATTAATAGTGTGAAGGCAAATCTATCAAAGGCTCTTACTTCAGCCAAAGGAGATGAGCATTCTAATTACAGCCCAAGGAATGATCGTCATGCCCCATATTCAGTGATCCATACTAAGGCAGTTCTAGATTGTTGTCAAGAGGGTCAACACCCTAATAATTTCAGTTCAAGTCATAGTGAGAAAAGCAAAGAACTATTCCAGCTTTGCCATCATTATGAGAATGGTAAAAGGGATGAAGTTAGAACCTTGGGATCTAAATTGTCCTAAGAAGCCACAATGGGATGTACAAGGATTCAAAGTGAGCAACAAGGGAACAATCTAAAATTCAGGTAAACCAATTCATATCATCTTTGCTAGCTTCAGATATGATATCCAAAATGGGATTGCATGGACAAATACATATGTTATGAGAATTGGAGATAAATGGATAAATGGATGCCTTCTAAACAATATCCATGGTATACTAGATAGGGCAGTAGCATCCTCCTCTCATAATAGTTTTGATTCAGCAGATAAGCAGGCACTCAGAAAGAGTCCTTCAACAAAGATAAGTATTGAGTTCATAAATTCGGCTTTAAGGGTAAGAAAAATAGATGTTATTTTGTTGTTTTAGATATTATGACTCAGCATAGCATGGTAGGTATGGATATGGGTAACAAGAACATTCTCAGTTTTTCCCATATACCCTTTGCAGCAATAAGAGGAAGTTGAGTCACAAGAAAGATGCATATTCCTCTTCCAGTCATTGATGAGGCTTTTGCAGCTGGTACATGATGGTTTCCAGCCACCACAATCCCAATGTTGAGTAAGAAAATACAATGCTACAGCCATGGTATGATGCTCTTTCTAATTTCATGTTTTGGAATGATGGTACTATCCTTGGACAGAGGTAAATTAGCAAGTATGAAGTTCTCTTGGTCTAACATGATGTGTGAAACAGGGGGTCACTTGTCGAGATCATTAAGTACAAACATTCCACCACCCTTAAGGCGGTTTCAGAAGGAATTAAGAGCAAGGGATGATGATCTCTTACCACCCAAGGAAAGGGGGGTCGTAATGGGGACAGCCATGTTCCAAACTTTCAGCTTGAAGGCTAATATCATCACCAACCCCAACAGCTACCCCGCCTCAATGGCAACCATACGAATGTGTTCAGTCAGAAGAGTGAATGATATTCAATTTGTTGCTGCCAACAAGGTATTTTCAGTTATAGTATGGTTGTTTCCAGCCTCTTTATTGTCGTCATCTCTGATTTGTGTGGAGAATTTTTAGTATGGCAGCTGCCGCACCATTTGTATGATAATTGATACTAATGTCTGAAGATTTTGAGTTGGGACTGCTGCTATCAGTCACATACAGCCACCGGTTGACTGATTTGAAGAGTTCCAGAGCTATATATGACTGTTCCATCCACTTATCAGCACTCATAGGGTCTGACCCGAACCAATTTTTGAAGAAAGCTTGGTGGGGCAGTATGGAAGCAACATTTGGAGCCCAAAATCAGCAATGTAACAGAAATCACAAAGAGTTTAAATTTTGCAGCTGCTATACCATGGTCATGCTGCTAGACTTGGAATTCTCAGACCTAAGATTGCAAGTTCGCACAGTTTCAGAGGATTTTATCATTGGATGATGTGGGTAGAAGGATTCAGCTAAAGGGAACAGAGATTTCAAGCATCACAGTTTTGATTTGGGTGAAATTCCAAGTAGATTGTGATTGTTGTAACTTGTTACTAACCTCTATAGTATTGGTGTTGCTAAGTTTTGCGAAGGATTTTCAGTATTGCAGCCGCTGAAGGGAACAGACATTTCAAGCATCACAGTTTTGATTCGGGTGAAATTCCAGGTAGATTGTGATTGTTGTAACTTGTTACTAGCCTCTATAGTATTGGCATTGCTGAGTTTTGCGAAGGATTTTCAGTATTGCAGCTGCTGTACTATTTTTATCTTACTAATGTCCAGGGTTTCTAATTTTGGACCACTGCTATCAATCATATATAGCCACAAATTGGCAGATTTCAAAATACTTTCCTTGTATTATTTTCTATGTTCCACGGTGACGCGTCCCCTGCCTTTTTAGGCTCATCCCTGTACCGGGGACGTTTCGGAAACTCAGGGACGGGTAGGAAATGTCCCCTACCCATCCCCAATCCATCAAAAAATTCGGAGACGTCCCCGGGACGTCAAAATTGAAGAGGGGGATGGCAGGAGACGCCCAGACGTCCCCGGTACATCCAAGGGACTTCTAAAAGTCCCCCGATCGTACCGGGAATGTCTGGGCATCCCCTACGTCCCAGCAAAGGTAAAGTTAATTTTTTTTTTAAAACACAATATTACTGAAAAATTCAACCTGAATGAACTCTAGCATTAGGAAAAATGGCAATGTACGACATTTTCAAACGAATCTGAATGGACTATAGCTCTAGTTGCAATTTTTCCATGCATATGCCATAAACAGGTTTTTGAGAAGAGCCTTGATTAAAATAGCACAGGCAAGATTACTAGTTCTTCGAAGGAGTGTCTTTCTATAGTTTTCCTAGACACTTCATATTGTCTCCTTGACCATTCGGTTTCCTTTTTAAAATGCAACAGCACATGATATATTCGTTTACTTGTTATAAAGAAGAAGCATTTGGCTGTCATCAGTCATTTTCATCTCTTTATCAGTGAGAATAACTGCAATTTTCTCCTCTCTTGCAACTATACAAAACAAGGACCTGTAAATGTGTAATCGGTAATTTCTGTCTTTATATGAATTGAGAGTAACTGCAAATTTCTCCTCCTCTCTGACAAGTGGTGACAACTATATGAAACAAGGACCTGCAAATGTGTAATGTTGTACTTAAGAATGTGCAGCTTTATTCCCTGTATGAAACTTACTTCTTGAAGTGCCTTGATCAACATAGAATGTCCTTGCCAAGCCCGGGAAAGCTTGCTAGTTGTTCTAAGAATGGTCTTTTAGAATTTCTGTACATTCCAGATGGTATCCTTCCAACTGTTCTAAATTTTTCCTTTTCCATGTGAATGTAACAAATGTCCTCTAATGTTGTACTTAAGAATGTGTAAGCTTTACGAATTCCCTGTATGAAACTTACTTCTTGAAGTGCCTTGATCAACATAGAATGTCCTTGCCAAGCCCGGGAAAGCTTGCTAGTTGTTCTAGTGGTCGTTCTGTAAGAATGGTCTTTGCAAATGTGTAATGTTGTAGAATTTCTGTACATTCTTGAAGATCAACATAGAATGTATCCTGTTCTAAGATGGTCTTTTGTTCCATTTTCCTTTTCCAAATGCAAATGTACTTGATATATTCATCCACTTTTAAAGTTAAGGTTGGAGCTCTTTGGAGAATAATTTAGCACTCATGAACCTTTTTTTCTCTACTTAAATTGAGAATAACTCCGATTTTTCCCTCTTTTCTAACAACTCTAGGAAATTAGGACCTGTAAATGTGTGATGCCATACTGGATTTGCTATAGAATGTGCAGCTTTATCCCCATATGTAACTTAGCTCCTGCAAAGCTCCAATATTTCATCGTTTTAACTTGCATATCTTTCTGTATTTGAACTCTAGTCATGGTAGCGCTTTCTAAGACCATTTTTAGCAAATAATATTTTTGTACTTTTGGTTGTTATTTTTTCCGAAATGGAGAATACAGTAATGAATAAAACAAGCAGTAAAAAAATTGCAGCCCTTGGGTATTTCATTGTAATTATATTATTATTATTGTAATTGAAACTTGAATCTTATGTGAAATCTCAATTCAGCTCCAATTTTATGTATTAAGGTTCTATAATGTGTGTGATGAATGTTTTATCAATGTTATCATATGAATATTTGAAATTTCCTATATTTTTAAAATTTTCCCTTATTTTTTAATAGTCATCCCCTAAAAAATGGCCTCCAAAAAAAGTGTCCCCCGTCCCTTGTCATCCCCGTCCCGGAAACTTGGTGGAACATAGATTATTTCGTCTATGAGGAGTTTCGGCCATTGGATTTGTTGAAGACAATTATTCCATCTGCCATACTCATGTTTTGGATAAGGTTTCAGATAATTTATGACTGCTGCAATTTCATTCCAGCTTGCATACAATTTGATTTTGCACTTTCAAGATTGCCATTAAGTGAAAAGCACCGTCAAAGGTTAGAGAAGAGTTGTGTTGGAGATATCCTTCCCATGGAGCAGGAGATGAACTAGCATTGCTTGGGGGCGAACAATTTTGAGAGGGAACTGTAATGTCCCCTTCTCGAAACTAAAGGAAGAGAAGAACCTTAGCCTAATTTTCTGGTTTTCCAAAGCCTAATTTGCTGCACTATTCTGGTTTTCCAGAATAGCGCAGCAAAAGCATGGTGAATCGAGATTGATTTGGGATCTTGGCATTGAATAAATGTTCAGATTGGAGGAGCAAGAGATGAACTAGCATTGCTTGGGGGCAAGCAATTTTGAGAGGGGCCTGTAATGTAAGGTTTTCTAGAGGAAGAGAAGAACCTTAACCTAGTTTTCTAGTTTTCCAAAGGTAAGGTTTTCCAAAGGCTAAGGGGATGAAGAAAAGGGAAAAGGGGTGCAAAAGAGACTAAGTTAGCCAAAAAGCAATTTCATTTGGGCAACTTAAGTGTTAATAATAAAATAAAGGGGCTTTTTCTAATTTTAAGTTAAGTCAATGCTTAATTAGAAATTAAAATGGCCACTTTATATGGAAAAGTGTTTTTTCCCATTTGGGCGCTCAACTTGGGAGATTGGGATGGAAAAAAGTATAAAGGACAGTAGTGGGGTTCATTTGGAATCATCTTTTATCATCTGTTTTCCTATGTGTGAGCAATTTGCTTCCATTTTTAGCTATTGGGCACAGAAACCCTCCATGGTTCACAGATATGAGGATGAAAACCCTCATTTCTCTTGGTGGCTTCACCTGGAAGCCACATCTAAGCGAAAAAAGATTGAATCATGGCTAGGACATCATCTAGTTTACAGATCTGAGGAAGAAACCCCTCATTTCTTGGGTTGATTTCATACGGAGATAATCATTGAACATCAAGTCATGTTTTCAGCATGTTTGGGGACTCAAAAGGGCTGGCGTAGGGGTTTTGGACGGTTTGGCAGCATGTAGGGAGCTTCTATAGTGCTGACGTCACCCCCTATAGGGCGGATGTTACCCTTGGGGTGAGCTGCAGCAGTTTTCAGTCCTTCCTTCCACGAGTTGCCATTTGTATAAGATTCAATTGGCTTCATAACACTATGTTTAGTCAGTTTTTTGTTGTTTCGTGTGTTTTTGGCATTATAATAAGCAGTTGTGTTTGAATTAATTTCCAGCCTGAAAATAATATAATAAATCAGATCTGAGGTTTTTGTCCAAATTAAAGTGGGATTCTTATTTCTAAAATATTGTACAAGTGTTTCCTGAAGTTATTTAATTTTCCACAAGGGTTTGAAGAATAAAAAAGTAAAAAAATCTTAATTTCTGCATAAGGGTTTCAGTGATTTCCAGATCTACAATATTTTGTTTAAAAAGGGACATTACAATTGTTAGCTTGCTTTTTTGGCCTTGCTTACCTGTATGGAATTAACAATATGGAATCATTAGCTTGTTGAGCATGGCACTGCCATACAGGTAAGCAAGTGGAAACCCATGCTTAAAAGGGAAGTTGTTTTTCACACCCAATTAATGGCTTCATTTAGCCTGTTTTATGCAAAAAGGTTAGAGTAGGATTTTGCTTTCTTTTCTTTGCATATTAAGACATGGTTCACTTGCATCATGTGTGGCTTTTCTTTTAAGTTTATTTAGTAAATAAATTTTGAGTTACAAGTTGTAGATTCTTAACCACCTTAGAGAAGCCATAATTATTGCGATAGTGCAAAAAAGAGACTCAAGCTGAGATAATGAAATCAAGGGCGAGAAAGGGATAGGAGCTACATCTACATATCTCTGCAAGAATAGTATGCACTGCAAGAAGACCTTATATTTAGGAACTAAATATTCACATCCCTTCTCAGCTAATTGGAGTACCACCACAAGGAAGAATTCCTGGAGTACCAACACAAGGAAGAATTCCCGAAGGAGGGTCCGCAAAATAAATCCATTTGTCTCACATTGCCTATGTCATATATCCATTCCTTATATTCTTTGAATTAAAGGTATTTGTAAAGATTGATAGCAAGTGCCAGCATTTCAAGCTACCACATTTGTTGGGAATAACAATGCAATAAAAACCACAGAAGGAGAAAAACAATTCTGCAAGCAATAACATAAGCAAGACAAAATCCTATTACGGTCTTTGCACATATACACACGAAAAGGCCGAGGACAAATCCCTGGCCATAATAATGTTGAGCATGTACAAAATTATAACATTGAAAGATACAGTTATATACACAATAACAAGATACCAGATACAAAGATTATAGTCTTTTCTTTCTTTTCTGGGACCAGAAACTGATTAGGCAAGGAAAGAAGAGTGTAATATCCCTTTCCCATTCGAAGACCTTTGGCCTATTTTGTCAACCCGACGGCCAAAGGAAAAATATAAGGGTGGCTTAAGTTATATTTAATTATTATAAAGTGTCATTAATAAAAGAAAAAAATATATAGAGCACTTATAATAATTTATATGACTTAATTATTAAATCAAGGATGGAAAAGGCCCAAATATAAATTGTTATCCATCCTAGGCGACTTGCCTTAAAAAGGGGAATGGGAACATAGAAAGGATAAATGCCCATTTTACTATGTATTTCCCCTAGAAAAATGTGACTTGCATTAGGAGGGAAAAAGTTGTTGGGAAAAGCATTTAATATGGGAAAATATTAAATGCTTGCATAGGGAAAATCCTTGGGAACTAATTGGATATTGTAGAGGTTGTTTTGGGTCTCTTCTTCCTTTATAAGGAGAAGTCGACTTGAAAGGAAACATATTCCATACCATTTGATATTTTCTAATTTGTGTCTTAAGCTTGTAGTTTATGCATATTCTTTCACGTGCAACTGCTGTTTACAAATATCTAGCTTGTGGAGTAAGATCCCATAAGAACCCTAGCTTCGGTGGTGAGAGATCCATCCCTAGCTAGTAGGGCATTCTTCGGTAGTGAGAGATCTACCCTAGCTTGTCAAATTTGGAGCTGAATTGATGCCCTAAATGTGTTGGGCGACCTACTTTTTAGGGAAAAATTAGGGTTTCGTGTTTGCTATGCGAAAACTATTTTTGGAATATTATTCTTCATATTTTTGTGGCCCAAGATCCAAAGTTTCAGCTCATTTGGACTTCTCTAGCAAAAGATATTAATTTTAGAAGTTTTCAGTTGTTTAGGGCACGCTGTAAATTTCTGGCAGCATTCTGTTATTCGAAAAATTCCAAAAACAATTCTATAATATCTGTTATTGTATTAGCAAGCTCTATTTAAAATTTCAAGTGATTTGAGCGGATATTTTGGGAGTTATTCATATTTTACTGTTCGCTGCCCTAGCTGTAATTTTCTGCAAAAATCATATTTCTGTTTGGCTGCAATTTGTCTGTATTTTGCATATTTAAAGTTGGGATTGCCTAAAATCCGTTTAGGGGTAAAATAATGTCCATTGGGGACATTACAAATGGTATCAGAGCTGTTGTTCCTCCAGCCTGTGTGGGTTAAATATGGCAAATTGGAAAGATTTCAATATGGGTTTTATGAAGGAAATGTTCACCAACATGGTAAAACAACAGGAAACCACTAACCTTTATTTGAGCCAGCTCACTCAGAATTTAAATAAAAGCAGGTCTTGGGACAATCAGGAAAAAGGTGAGAACAATAATAAAGGGCATCCAATAGAGGTGATTGATGAGGATTCTTGTTAGAGGAAATACCAATCTTTGAGTAAGGGTTTCAGAGATAATATGCCATTTCCAGGTTATTGCATGATGAAGATTGGTAGCAAGCCCAAACGAGGTCATCATATGCCGGTACCTGAATTACAAAAGAACTCATTTGAAGAAGAAGAAGCTTATAGAGAAAAAGGTATGATTTCCATTGAGAAAAATAATTGCATTAATGAAACTTTGCTTGTTAGAGAAATTATTCCAGCTCAAGAGAAGAAATTTGTATATGCAAGTAAGGAGGATGTAATGGAAACTCTAAAAAAGTGTGAGGAGTGGAAAAACAGAGCTAGAGCTGCTAAATTGATAGCCGCTCATGCAAGACAACACTTACAAGAGTTCGAGGAAAAGATGTCTTTACTTAGTGGTCAGCAGAGTATGAGGAATGTCATTTCTCAAGAGAAGACAGTCGGGAGCATGGAAATACCTTTCAAAGGAGGGCTGATTGCACAGATTAAAGATGGTGTGGAAGAAAGTATGCCATCTCATTTATTGCAGCAGCTGATTTATGAAGAATTTCAGCCCATTGTAGACACGAATACTCAGATTTTGGGGCAGCAAAGTCAAGACATTTTGAAGACCAAGATTGGCGAGGATGTTGGTGATATTCCAAGGTATAAAGAGCATACTAACGTGTCTTATTTATTGTTGCCTATTTATTTTCATCATGAGATGCATGCCAAAGTTTACATTATGGAGTGTGATGAACCATTGCTCCAAGTATATGTATGTGAGCATCTTGTGGATGATATATGGTGGCAAGTTTTAGTTCACTTGACAGGAACAGGTACCAGACTTACGGATCACTTCAGCATGTTTTGTCTCTTGTGTATGACACTTGGACAAAATAAGATCAGTATTGCTCGAGGGCAAGCAATTGTGGGAAGGGAGGATTGTAATATCCCCTTCCCATTCGAAGACCTTTGGCCTATTTTGTCAACCCGACGGCCAAAGGAAAAATATAAGGGTGGCTTAAGTTATATTTAATTATTATAAAGTGCCATTAATAAAAGAAAAAAATATATAGAGCACTTATAATAATTTATATGACTTAATAATTATTAAATCAAGGATGGAAAAGGCTCAAATATAAATTGTTATCCATCCTAGGTGAAAAAGCGACTTGCCTTAGAAGGGGGAATGGGAACATAGAAAGGATAAATGCCCATTTTACTATGTATTTCCCCTAGAAAAATGTGACTTGCATTAAGAGAGAAAAAGTTGTTGGAAAAAACATTTAATATGGAAAAATATTAAATGCTTGCATAGGGAAAATCCTTGGGAACTAATTGGATATTGTAGAGGTTGTTTTGGGTCTCTTCTTCCTTTATAAGGAGAAGTCGACTTGAAGGGAAGGATATTCCATACCATTTGATATTTTCTAATTTGTGTCTTAAGCTTGTAGCTTATGCATATTCTTTCATGTGCAACTGCTGTTTGCAAATATCCAGCTTGTGGAGTAAGATCCCACAGGAACCCTAGCTTCGGTGGTGAGAGATCCATCCCTAGCTAGCAGGGTATTCTTCGGTAGTGAGAGATCTACCCTAGCTTGTCAAGTTTGGAGCTAAATTGATGCCCTAAATGTGTTGGGCGACCTACTTTTTAGGGAAAAATTAGGGTTTCGTGTTTGCTGTGCGAAAACTATTTTTGGAATATTATTCTTCATATTTTTGTGACCCAAAATCCAAAGTTTCAGCTCATTTGGACTTCTCTAGCAAAAGATATTAATTTTAGAAGTTTTCAGTTGTTTAGGGCACGCTGTAAATTTCTGGCAACATTCTGTTATTTGAAAAATTCCAAAAACAGTTCTATAATATCTGTTATTGTATTAGCAAGCTCTATTTAAAATTTCAAGTGATTTGAGCGGATATTTTGGGAGTTATTCATATTGTACTGTTCGCTGCCCTAGCTGTAATTTTCTGCAAAAATCAGATTTCTGTTTGGCTGCAATTTGTCTGTATTTTGCATATTTAAAGTTGGGATTGCCTAAAATCCGTTTAGGGGTAAAATAATGTCCATTGGGGACATTACAAAGAGCAATATCTCTTTGAATGCCAGAGGTCGATAGATGACTTTGGCACTGAGAAAATAACGCCCAATTATCCCTCGCTGCCATTTTAGCATATACAACCGCAAAATAAATCCATTTGTCTCACATTGCCTATGTCATATATCCATTCCTTGTATTCTTTGAATTAAAGGTATTTGTAAAGATTGACAGCATGTGCCAGCATTTCAAGCTACCACATTTGTTGGGAATAACAATGCAATAAAAACCACAGAAGGAGAAAAAACAATTCTGCAAGTAATAACATAAGCAAGACAAAAGCCTATTAGGGTCTTTGCACATATACACACAAACAGGCCGAGGACAAATCTCTGTCCATAATAATGTTGAGCATGTACAAAATTATAACATTGAAAGATACAGTTATATACACAATAACAAGATACCAGATACAAAGATTATAGTCTTTTCTTTCTTTTCTGGTACCAGAAACTGATTAGGCAAGGAAAGAATCTCATCAATTGGAACTGGTCCAAGGCCATTGTCTGCCCAATCCCATGATGAATTAAGAGGATTGCTAAACATTATAAAACTAAAGATTATAGTCTTTTCTTTCTTTTTTGGTACCAGAAACTGATTAGGCAAGGAAAAAAGAGTTATATGTCTTTGAATACCAGAGATCGATAGATGACTTTGGCATTGAGAAAATTAGTCATCCCCATACCAAGCAGCAAGTTGATGGAAACACGGGCTCCGGAAAGAATCTCATCAATCCCCATACCAAGCAGCAAGTTGGGAAACACGGCTCCGGTAAGAATCTCATCAATTGGAACTGGTCCGAGGCAATTGTCTACCCAATCCCATCTGATGAATTAAGAGGATTGCTGACGTTATAGAACTAAAGATTATAGTCTTTTCTGGTACCAGAAACTGATTAGGCAAGTAAAGAAGAGTAATATGTCTTTGAATACTTTGGCGCTGAGAAAATTAGTCATCCCCATACCAAGCAGCAAGTTGATGGAAACACGGGCTCCGGTAAGAATCTCATCAATTGGAACTGTTCCAAGGCCATTGTCTACCCAATCCCATGATGAATTAAGAGGATTGCTAAACATTATAAAACTAAAGATTATAGTCTTTTCTTTCTTTTCTAGTACCAGAAACTGATTAGGCAAGGAAAAAAGAGTAATATGTCTTTGAATACCAGAGATCGATAGATGACTTTGGCACTGAGAAAATTAGTCATCCCCATACCAAGCAGCAAGTTGATGGAAACACGGGCTCCAGAAAGAATCTCATCAATCCCCATACCAAGCAGCAAGTTGGGAAACACGGGCTCCAGTAAGAATCTCATCAATTGGAACTGGTCCAAGGCAATTGTCTATCCAATCCCATCTGATGAATTAAGAGGATTGCTGACGTTATAGAACTAAAGATTATAGTCTTTTCTGGTACCAAAAACTGATTAGGCAAGAAAAGGAGTAATATGTCTTTGAATACTTTGGCGCTGAGAAAATTAGTAACCCCCATACCAAGCAGCAAGTTGATGGAGACAAGGGCTCCGGTAAGAATCTCATCAATTGGAACTGGTCCAAGGCCATTGTCTACCCAATCCCATCTGATGAATTAAGAGGATTGCTAGACATTATAAAACTAAAGATTGTAGTCTTTTCTTTCTTTTCTGGTACCAGAAACTGATTAGGCAAGGAAAGAAGAGTAATATGTCTTTGAATACCAGAGGTCAATAGATGACTTCGGCGCTGAGAAAATAACGCCCAATTGTCCCTCGCTTCCATTACTGCATATACTACCGCAACTAGATCAAAAGTCACCCCCATACCAAGCAGCAAGTTGATGGAAACATGGGTTCCGGTAAGAATCTCATCAGTTGGAACTGGTCCAAGGCCGTTGTCTACCCAATCCCAATCCCATCTGATGAATTAAGAGGATTGCTAGACATTATAAAGCTAAAGGAATGGCAAGCAATCTCATGTCCCTTTTTCAGAACTAAAATAATCGGAAACTAAAGATTATAGTCTTTTCTTTCTTTTCTGGTACCAGAAACTGATTAGGCAAGGAAAGAAGAGTAATATGTCTTTGAATACCAGAGGTTGATAGATGACTTCGGCGCTGAGAAAATGTAATGTCCCCTGATGGGACACCTGAGGCCTAGGCTGGATTTTAAACAAGCCTTCAACCAACAGCAAATCTTTCATGTGCAAATCTAATAATTTTGTATGCAGACCAGGATTTAACCTTAAAATTGCGACTAAGGTATTGGTATTATACTCACAAAAAGCACCCCTCTATTTCATGTTTCCACTTCAAATGTTTGCAAAAATTATGGAGACCATTTAGATCGTAATACATATACAAAATCATACAAAGATCATAGTTATTGACTGCTGTAATTAATTACTGGAAGTGGCAACTTGAACCATAGAAGACCGGTATCATTAGAGACATCAAACAGGACTGTATTCAGATCTGTTAAAGCTGCAATAAATTTAAGAATAAAAGCCAAGAGAATACCATTAAAAGCATCCAAGGAAGTCTGAATTTTAATGCCCGACTGCTGCATTTTATTTAAATAAGTCTGCAGATACGTGGCAGTCAGTCACCATGAATTGAATCACCGATTAAAATCTATGGCAAAAGCAACGATTGAAGTCTGATTATGAGAGCCTGCATCATGATCTGCCATCCCTTTTAAAGCTATAGGGACACAGCTGAGTCAAAGCACAGGACAAAGTCGGAGAGATTTAAATCATCCAAAAACGTTTGTATGCCAGAAGAGTTATTACTCTTGGAGCTGAAGTTATCTCATTGGAGGGGACAAATAGCCACCCAAAAGGCTTCTCAAGCTACCCAAATGTACAAAATCAGCTTGTATTTTATTTGTGTGCTATAGTTATTTTTTAAAACTCTTTGAAGCCCGCCCTTCAAAGTTAGCTGCAAGAATAGAAAGGCAAGAGGCTCTTATTGTAAGGGTTATTTATCTTGTAATCTCTGATCCTGAGCGAGCTTCTGCTACATTTTATGTGTGTATTTGAGCTTGGGATTTTAGTGAGGCTAATATAGGCCAAGTGACTTGACAGTTCAGTTTTGATAGGATTGTCTGAGGCTGTAGCCTTATGGTCCCATCCTGCTACTCCACAGGATGGAGCTCGCCATCTTGTATTTGTTTTGATGAGAATGTTAGTTGATCTTGTTGCATGCATTCGATCGGTTTACTCTCACAAGGAGTTACAGGCTTCAGCCACTTTTCCTCTTGGTACATCACCTCCATTTTATCCTCTACCAAAGTTCCCTTTCTGCGCTTAGGTTAGGGTAGATTAGATTTGGTTAGAGAATGTTAGTTGATCTTGTTGCATGCATTCGATCAGTTTACTCTCACAAGGAGTTACAGTCTTCAGCCACTTTTCCTCTTGGTACATCACCTCCATTTTATCCTCTACCAAAGTTCCCTTTCTGCGCTTAGGTTAGGGTAGATTAGATTTGGTTTCATGCATCTAGCATTAGGTAGGTTAGTACTGGGTAGAAAACACAACCGGCTATCTCCGGAGGTTCTCTTCTCCCGAGCAGTCCCACACTGAGCAGAGATCCATCTTGTGTTGGATTTGCAGGGGCAAGTAGATAGGATGAATCCAGGGATTAACATGCACCAAGAAGGGAAATGATCTCAGGTACATAATGTAAGAGATGTCATGACAGCAAGAACGATGAATATTTCCTGTCATTCTAAGGGTCTCTCCTCAATCAGAATAATGAAGTGCAACATACATCCACCAATACTTAGATCATCATTATGGCTACGCCAAAAAGAAAAGGAATATGTACCAAGAAGGGCAATGATTTCAAGTACATATTTTATATAAGAGATATCAGGACACCAATATCTACACTTGATAAGAGGATTTCCATATATCAATGTTACTCTCCACAAAGAGAAACTTAAATTTACTGGTTGATTTTGATAGACAAAAGGATTGAAAAATTTTCTATTGCATAAGTGCCTTGCTAAATAAGGATATCCATTGTACGTCAGCTATTCAGAAAAAGAAAAAATTCCAAGGAAGGTAAAGCACTCAATACAATCACATAGGAATGATGGAATCAAGTAAACATTATTTGTACAGCTAAAGAACAAATTATCCTACCATCAGCCAAAAGAAGAAGCCCCGCAGCAAAGTCAATTTATCTTCGGGAGAAATAGCTGAAGCCAGTCTATCAGATAAATCTGTTTGAGATTTTACAAAATGCAACTTCATTAGAAGGGGTTTGAAAGTCCTATGTCTCTCCCAAGATAAACAAACAAATCGTGATCACATTATTAACTATCTAATTCAGATCAATTCAAGAAACAAATTTTGATTTAAGAATTTCAGATTAGTTACTACTTCTTTGTTCGCATAATATAATTAGTTCAAAACAATGTCATGGCTGCGTTAAAAATTGAAAGAACAAAGTACCATGAGAAATTATGATAATTATAAGAATGGAAACTCTGGCCTACTCCACTTAACCACACAAGCAGAGAGGTTGTGCACGGGTTGCTTCCAGTAAAATGGCAACTTATCTAGTCTCCACAATAGAGCTACCAAACTACTTGTTAAAGGTCTGAGAAATTATGATAATTATAAGAACAGAAACTTTGGCCTACTCCATTTAACTACACAAGCAAAGAGGTTGTGCACAGGTCGCTTCCACAATAAAGCTACCAAACTACTTGTTAGGTCCACAAGCAGAATAATTTGTGTTCAATTCCAACATTAACAGGAGAATTTTCTATGCATTCTCTGATTAAGTGTTAGGGCAATTTTGCTCCTTGTATTTGTGACTGTAAAATTTGATTTTAACTATGAGCTAGGCTGTCACAGAAATCAGCAAACTGATTCCATTTTACAGTGTGTGATTATAACAAGACTTTCACCTTCTATATATGGAAAGTACTAACTGGACATTCTCATTGTACTCTTCGTCTACTTGAAAAAATTTAATGGGATACAAGTGTTGTAACTCATCAAGCTTTCTCATGCATATATCCATATACATAGGTGACATCCCAACAGAAAGAACCTAAACTTGGAAAAAGCTAAAATGAAACTTTTTATTTAGAATGCGGGCTCACAAAATTGATCACAACACTTCTTTCCATAAAGCATGCTGCATTACCAAGGGAGAGCTAGCATAAGCAGAATTTTAATGGGATACAAGTGCATGTTAAAAATTTAAGGGGATACAAGTGTATATAACTTGTCAAGCTTTCTTGTGCATATATCCATATACATGGGTGACATCCCAACAGACAGAACCTAAACTTGGAAAAAGCTAAAATGAAACTTTTTATTTAGAATGTGGGCTCACAAAATTGATCACAACACTTTTTTTCATAAAGCATGCTGCATAACCAAGGAAAACCTAGCATAGGCAGAATTGTCAAAATCGCCATGAATAGTTCCTTGGCATTAAAATAAATTAAGTGAGAAGTATAAAAAGCACTGCAGTATTCTGATGATTCTGAGCACCAAAGGTGATTATAATCCCAGAATGACATTGCTATAGAGACAATAAAAACCAGACACATTACCAATCTAGAAATTTCAGAGTTACCTGGATGGTAATCCAGATATGAGAACCCTTCCTCCTGTGTTTCAACAGAAATAGTGCCTTGACGTGTATGCCGAAAGCGTACGATGGGCTTTCTATTGTTTATTAAAGTCCACAATTCATGAAACTCTTGGGTATTGTAAGGCTTCTGGAGAGTAGCCTCAAGATTCTCCTTAAAGTCATCAGATTGAATGGACAAAGGTATTTCACTGCATTCGATATTTCTAACTGTAGTCACCTGCATGAAAACAAGGCAGTTATGCCATATAAAGCAAGTTTTACATGCTAAAGGCCACAAACCCTTTGCAAAGAGATAAACTTTTGAAATTAGTAGGAAGAAAATCAACATTTAGTGAACTGTTTGAATGGTATGCATAATGAATCATTATGAACATGAAACCAGAACAAAGGAAAGATGTTATGCAACTGAGATGATCACTCACATCAGAAGGACTGCTTGATTCGGGTGAAGGTACTTCTGTCTTGACTTTTTGTTGGGTATAATCTTGTAAGTAAGATTGTCTTTTCTCGACAGGTAGTTCTGATGACAGCAAATTAACATGTGCATGATTTATTTCTCCTGTACAGGCTAATAATCTCTTTTTCCTGTTTTTGCTCTCACTGGCCATAGATTTGCACTTTTTTTTCTCTTCCGAAATGCATATTTGTTTTTCCTTATTAACATAATTCATGCAATTTGAACTAGGATCTTCATATTTGACTGAAGTTGTAGAGCCATCTTGCATAAAGTTAAGGACATAACATGGACCATCTAACTTCACATTATCTGTAAAGAACTTGTAGTCGTCATCATCTGCATCACTTTCAACTTTAATTCCAGTGCCGTATATTTCTGATTGAAATTTCTCACCGTTGGATTGTACTGCCAATGGAACCTCAAAGTCCTTATTCTTGGTCCAAATCGAATCAGTGGCATCTCTGCTAAATGCAGTATGTAAAGTTTGAGCCTCTATTTTCACAGTGTTTTCAGAACCTAATGGAGAAGAATCTATATTCACTGCAGGTTTAGCCTCTACTTTCGCCAGTTTTCCAACACCTAATGAAGACGAATCTATATTCACTGCAGGTTGAGCCTCAACTTTCACCACATTTCCAGAGCCTATTAGAGAAGAATCCATAATCACCACAGGTTGTGAATATGAAAGCCAGTCATTTCCTTCTCGATTTGACAACTTTGTTGTTTCTGACTGATATGCAATAGGGGTCTGATGTTGAAACACTAACTTAGAAGAAGTAATGCCTGAAGAATGAATTGACCCACTCAATGGAGGGTTATTCAAGCAAGAACTATTTGTTGCAGAATCAGCAATGCGTGAGCCCATAATGTCCTCATGACACAATTCTCTGCATTCATGTGATAGCTTTATAGGCTTCTGTTCTGTGTTGTAACATTCGGCTAAATAACTTTTGGATAGCTGCTTCACTTGCTCTTCAGTTAAAGAACCCCGCATACGCTGCAAAAAGAGAAAAACAGAGCATTGCAATCAATCAGATGCCACAAAGCTTAAGCATTCAGCTATCATGTAATTGAAACAATAGTGACTGAAGGAATTAATGCTCCTTGAAAAAGGTTGGAAGCTTGGAAGAATGGTATTGACAACAGGCATTGCAAGTACCTCGTTAGTGGTTAATGTTTGTTGATGGCCAGTATATATCAGCGGTGACC
Source organism: Taxus chinensis (assembly GCA_019776745.2). Classification (NCBI taxonomy): domain Eukaryota; kingdom Viridiplantae; phylum Streptophyta; class Pinopsida; order Cupressales; family Taxaceae; genus Taxus; species Taxus chinensis. Next base: position 111,206,223 of record CM034153.1, read on the forward strand.
TCTGAGAATGCAACTGAATTTCTTCAGGTTTTGACAAAACATATTCAGCACTTCTGCACCAGCCACGCCCTAGTTTACGCCGCGAGATTTCATGAGGAGATTCATGAGTTGTTTTGAAGACAAGATAATCATGTACATTTGTGAATCCAGCACTCTTGGCCTTCTGCACTATCTGTCCTGTGACTTCAAGGCCTTGTTCCTTACGGCAATGACTACAGTTGCAGCTGTGCAAGACATAGATAACAAAGTTAAAGTCAAAGCCATCATTATAAAAGTAACATACTCATGGCACATAACCATAGACAAATAAACTTGTATATTACAAAGATTCCGTAAACAAACAAAACAATAAAATAGCATTTCGTTAAACTACCACTCTGTATTCAAATGTAATATCCACAGGCCCCTGGATACTACCGTGCTTCCCACCACCATCACAATGAGCTGTACAATAAGTTCTGTACAGTGAAACATGTGGGGGGGGGTGATGGTGGACTGAGAGTCTTATAGAAATCGAAAAAATTCTGAAAAATGTTGAACATCCTCAATATTGCAATGTTTAGTATTCAACAACCCAAACGCAGCAAATGTCTATCATAATATTAATGTTTGGTTGCTAATAGATTTCTTTGATCTTTCCTGTATGAACGGTGAACACAATTATAGGGCAATTAATATTATAATGGCACAGTTTGACAAGAAAAGCTATTCAAATTTTCATCATAATTACTTAGGTAACTTTTTCCCTTGAAAATCATCAAAAAAAGTAAACTTTTATTTCTAGTCAATTTTCGGCAATTGATATCTATGTCAAGATTTTAAAAGTTAGACGAAATGTAAAGGAAAAGTGGCCAGACTCAAATATGGTTGTTCTCGTTGCTATATTTTTAATAAAAATCTAAGTACGACCGAGTTTGCATGCAACTATAGAGGTTAACAAAACATAATATTGTTCCTGGAACTGACCTAATATGGTGACCCTTGTTTTATAATCATTTGCCTCTTCCATCAAAAATCGGTATGCATGTTAACTTTGGCAGTTGAAAGACCTTGTTTTTTATCATCTTGAAGAGATTATTCCTGAATGTGTCAATAAATTTTATCATTCATCTTAGGTCTCAAATATGCATAATTTGTTGAGATGCTATTCAAAATGATTTTGTACAAACAATTCCAAAAAGACATTATTGTAAATAACAAATTGAAAAAAGGAAGCGAAGGAAAAGATAATGTAGCTGTATGTGACAAAATAATGTAGATCTGCAAAAGGATATTAATGTAAACAAAATAAGAGAACGAGGAAATAAATATAAGATTAGTTAGTCCTAAAATGCAATCATGTTTTGTACAATCAAACCGTCAACAAATGCCCTGTAATAAATGAAAGATAAAAAGAGGACATGAAATATTAAAACAATAAATTGCCCCCACATTTCAACATAATGAATAGAAAAGAGGAGGCAAATAAGAAAGTCCCATGAACTTTTAATGGTTTGTCGTCCAACAGTGAGGATGGTGTAAAAGGTGCTGCCTAACCATCCACTAAGGTATAAATCCCAGGAGATACAAATAAAAAAGGATGAGGTCGGGATCGTGCCCCGGGTGAATATGGCGGAATGGAATACCCCTCAGCCCTTGGATCTTAGCCAAAGAAATGCAATCTATCACCTAACCCATGCACTTTGTTGATCTTTCAATCAAAAAAAAATGCAGCACAATGGGAAGTATATCTAGATATTCAAGAAAGTGCATCTAAGGCAGAAAAGAACTGTGCTCCTCTCCCTACTTGAAGGCAATTTTGACTTGGTTCGCCTCTAACCCATCAGGGTTCCCTTTTATTTTTCAGTCACAGTTAGAGTTCCCTTTTACTTTTCAGTCAGGGTTCATCTTGCTTCTTTTGATCATCAACTCTCTGCACATTGCTTTCTTGTGCAGATATCTGCAGTTCCATCCACTATTGACTGCTCAATTGAGCCCTGTGAACATTTCTTCGTGAGAGGTTTGCTCCATAGCTGGGCTATGCAGTTATTTTATGTTTGTGAGAACATGAAACCCCATGAGTCTCTGTTCTGGGAGACTTTGTTCTGCTGCAGCACCATTTCTTCTGATATAGGCAATTTTCTTCTCTCATCAGGTTAGTGGACGTTGTTTTCTTGTTGGCATAGGTACATCCCTTTCCTGCCCGCTTTGCAGGCTTCAACACATTTTAGTATTGCATCTTGGCTGGGCCTGTACTCATTTATGCCATTTATTTCTGATGGCTTGGTGCAGTAACTTGTCAGCATGCTTGTTTTTAATGTCTCTTACAAGGGGTTTTTTCTTTTTTGCAGAGTTGCAGTTACCAACAGTTCAACAAGTTTTGAACTGCTTTTAGTTGCTTGTTTTGTCTGAATTAGGAAAGTTTTACGAAAATCACAGAAGATTTCATAACGGAAGTCAAGAATTCCTTCTTCTATAAATTACTACCACAGCTTGTTTCTTGCAGTAATTTTGGATTGAACTTCAAATGTGGTTGTTTCTCTCAGAGGCCACATGCAAATCCCCCCCAAGGAACTACGTTTTTCCTGTTGAAACTAGCAAATACACAGTTCTAGAGAGAACTTGGAAAGGCCATCTATCAATGTGGGAAAGGTAGCTCTTACCACAGCCTTTAATTTGGAGCATGGTATTAAAGCTAAGTTGCGGAGGATGCTTTGGAGGATTACTAGGACCTCAACCAAATTTGGCTAGAAGGAAAATATGATAAGAGTGACAAACTACATCTGGAGACAAGTCGTGAAGCCCACTTGATGGAGCAGTGGTAGAAGAGCAGGGCACTAGCTAGGGTTAGTCCCCAGATTTGAATCCCAACTCATCCAATTTTCTAGTATTGTACCCTCTCCAGTCTCAACAGATTTTTCATGCATTTTGAGGTGTCTAGAATCGGGTCAACAATTTTAAAAATGTGCCCAATCTAGTTAACCTTTCACCAAGATGGTTGAAGAACAGAAAGCGTCCAACTACTCTATTCCATCATTGCATAGCATCACATAGTGAAAGCTAGACTGCACGGATACGGGTACGGGTATGGTTTCGGTACGCTGAAACGGCAAATTTTTAAAAATCTTGGGTACGGTACACGTTTGGGTACGTTTTATATGTATGTGTGTGTGTGTGTGTATCTAAATATATAAATATGTATATAAATTATAAATTTAAAGAAGCATTTGCATACCTATTGAAATTTAACTCTCATACATTGCATACTTATTGAATTTTAATACTCATAGAGTCATACAACTTAAAATCATTCATAGAACATGAAAACAAAATTGAAATTTCCAATACTTTGAGAATTGAGACTTGAGTTTGTATTGATTGGGTGTTTATATAAGTGTTTGGGGGGGTCGTTTAGGGTTAGGTTAGATATAGGAACCTTTAAAATTTAAAAAACTTGCATTTTTTTAAGTTTTTTTGAGTTTTGTTTTGGAAATGATGTTTTTTTTGGACAGGTACGTTCGGAAACATACCCACATACACAGGGTACATTACGGGTACGGAAAAACCGTACCCGTAACGTACCCTGTCTGTGGGTACGTTTCCGGACATAGCCACAACGTACCAGTCCTCGTACCAGTACCTGATACGGGGACCTATATGGCGTTTCCGTGCAGTCTAGGTTTTAATTACATCTACAAGACCACTAAAAGTGCCAACTAATTAAAGATTTGAGGACTTAGTGATATCTTTTAGAAGGCTGATCCGCCTCTTGCTGAATTGAGTTTGCATCTCCCTCAACACCTTTTATTTTCCTTTCTTGAATAGTTATATCATGGAATCAGCTCTTAAATTTCCCCATACTCGGCTCTAATATCCTTGTACCTTGGGCATTCAAGGATGAAATGCTCCTTTGTTTCAACTGCCCTTGTATTGCATAGAACACAAGTTCTCTCTTCCCACAGTTCCTTATGCATCGTCCATCTTCATGTCTCACATCTAAGCCTGTGTGAGCTTAGTCCTTAGTTGAGCAACGAAAATCTTTTCCCTCCATTTGATTTCAGCCCCCATATAGGCTTTTTCACAATGTTCATTGCGTCGGGTTGAACTTTGTAATAGTACATGTTAGGACACATGTCCTACTTGTTTCCTTCACATCTACATCTCCATTCTAAACTTTTCAGGGGCATATAGTCTTTTAATGGTGACTTTGTTAAGATTTGGTGCATTCATCTAGTTACATGGTATATCCATAGATTTGTGGTATCTGCTTCATTACATGCACGTTCTTTCATTTGTGCACACATCTTCGCCTTTTGCAACACTTAGCCCCACCTATGTAAAGCATCGCATGTTAAAGTATTTTTTTAAGTACCCAATATAAGCCTAGTCAGGTAGCGGATGTTTCTAATGAAGGACAGGTAGCTATTTTGGCCAATATGATTTCATAGAGGGACTACCTAAGCTTGATGCCTCATCGAAATTACATTGTTATTAGTTGCTTTTGGATCCTTTCTATATTGCCTCCATTCTTGCGAACTCTGTCGATTCCACTAGCCCATGTTCTAGCACAACCGTACAACACCATTGGTGTGATGAGTAACTCAAAAGGGTGTGATGAGTAACTCAAAAGGGACCCTAGTGGTCTTCCAATCCCATAGCTCAACATTCTTGCACCTATTTTGAAGTGCATAAAGAGATCTCCATCCTCTTTGTATTCTCTTCATCCTACAAGTATCTCAGTTGAGCTTGATGTGAAAATCAAGGTTAAGATATTTGTATTCTGACACCACTTCAAGAGACTCTCCAACTATCACTGTCACTTTAAGTCATCACTGTTGCATTCTTTCTTTCACTTAAGAAAATCATAGATCACTCTTGCACTGGGATTGTCAATGTTGTAGCTTCCATCGACTACCTCTATACTAAAAGAGCCTTAAGAACAAAGGTGATATCTTAGATCTTGCAAAATGTGTCTCTGCACATTAGAATTTTAAAGTCATCTACATATCCAGTAGGAGCTTAACCACATATTTTTCCATGTGGACCTCAACATTTCCCTCCAAGCGTTTTGATAACTTATTGCAACACTCCATCAGCAACTTGTCAATGTATGGCAACACCTATCGACAAGTCATCTGGAAAGAGTGTCAACAACTTGTCATGATGCCTAAATGCACCACCAACAACACGTCAGATTTCCAATGCGGCATATCAACATTTTAGCCATGGGCAACTTGCTTGTATAATTTGTGGACTACCTGGCACTATACTGGGTCTTTCAACCCCTAGCTCTTCCATTCTGCTCTAGTAATTTGCTCCTTGGCACCATGTCAAATGCTCCTTTTTGAAGTCTACAAAGCCCAATAGATATGCTATCCATCTAATTGCCTATCTCAAACAATTTTCAGACTAGGTAGTCTGTAGCACGTACACAGTGATCAATGGTTGAGTAGTTTTGGCCTATAGCCCACCTGCCCATATTGAAAGCTCTCTTTACTCTTTCCTATGACCCAATTGTTTGTAATCTTGCAGTCTATCATACTTTGTGTAAGCTATACTTTGACAAAAAGAGGATTGACGATGATAGTTCGATAATTGTCCAGGGATTACCCTTACATCTCCACTTTTAGAACAGAGGTATCAGAGCTGCAATGCTAGTTGTCCATTCTGTCAGGAAGAGTCCATTTTGGATGACCTCTTTGATAAGATGGAGTAAGTTTGATTTGAGGTGCAAGGATATTTGCTTCCCATTTTAGATGCCCTGTTTGAAGGTTGTCTATGTCACGGGCTTTACCTGTTGCTAGCATTTTAATCCCTTGTATGATGTCCTCAACTATGAAAAGTTCTTCATGAATAAAGATAATGGGAAGAGTATCTTGTTCATTTTTACTCTCGTATAGATACTTTGATAAAACCCAAGTTCAATTTAGTCCAGCATTCTTAGACTGGGCTAGAATCCGCACGAGTTGTTCTACATATTAATTTGTTGTTAAAGTAGCGTTCAACATGATGGGTTGAGTAGTCAGATTATCATTAGTTAGTCCTGAAAGATGGTGCTTCAGAAGCATCCATTGATGGGGGGCATGTTTGCCAGGACTCAGATCAATTCCATTCCATGAGAGTAATAGGGAGGTTCCCCTAAAGCTTTACAGGATACACAAAGACTGAATAAAGTAGCTCGCAGATTTACACAAATTCCATGAAGAAATGAAAGTAAAATAAATAACAGATTTATAAGATTTCCATAAGGGAATCAAAGAAGATTACTTTTGGGGTTTGTGTGTTTACACAGGGTGACATCCATCAAGCAAGGACAAGGAACTCAAACTTAAAAAAGAGATGTCCTAGGAGTGGACAGGTAAATAGTCTTGCATAAATTCTAGAAAGATAGCAACATTAAATAGCATAGGCTGAAGATAACCCATCTACTTATCAACTTTATCAATGTCTAATTCCCAAGTATCAGCATCTTCATCATGGGGATCCAGATCTGGAAAGTAAATGGCACGGAAAGTTTTCCTTTCCGTTCATCCACCATGTCTTAACAAGCTCCAAGTCATCAAAGGCCATCCTAATGGGCCATTTTTTATTGTCACTTTAAGGTATGGGAGACTTTAGAATCATGAAAAGACCTACCAACTGATTTAGGGAAAAATCCCCTTTCACTATATTTTCTAACAATTCATAGCATTCCTTAAAACAGTTGAGAATTGATAATCAGTTATGCAACTAATTTTGATGACAGCTGCCAATTGTGGTCTTGTTCGCCAGTGAGCCCTTCAACATGCACTGCCCTCATTCAGTTAATCCTACCCATCCTCTGCCTAATTGTCACTTTGACGTTTGTTCCACATTGGCACATGTATTTTATAACATCGAGAGTGATGCATGCTTCACCTCTATATGAGTGCTTCTAGGGTCCACCAATCATATTTGTTGACAAAATTGAGCTGATTATCCCATGCTTTTCCATGCACTACAGTAACTGCAGTCAATGAAAGCAAATGTCAGGATGTCTAAATTTCTTGGAAATGCGAAGATTAATGATCCCAAAGGCCATGTCATGTTGATTATTAAATTTCGCCATCTTTATTGAAATGGTCTTCAACATCTTTCATTCTTTGATAACATCGAGACTGATGATGCCTCACCATAGAAAATGTATGAGTGCTTCTTGGATTTTCTCAGTAATAATGCTCTCTGGAGAAACATTCAGTAGATGATTGCATCACTTTTCCATGCCTAAGTAGGGGAGTCAAGAGAGCAGATGTGATGTCTAAGCATTTCCATTGGAAATGCTACCCAGGGCACCTTAATTATCCGCAAAGGCCATGTACACTGTGGATTACTAAATTATTGCCAGCTTTGGTCTGTTTCACTCAAATTTTCTTATCCAGAATACCTGTGTGAGATTATACATAGGACTTTACCCTTTAGTAGCTTGATCAGTCCTGCTCCTCAATCCTACATGATCTGGGGGGGGCGGGGGCAGAATGCCGACCCTTCATTTATTGGCGCAATGCTTGATCTAAGTGCGGGCCCAAACACCAATCCTCAAACTTCTGTGTTCAACCTCCCCAATGAAGGAGAGCGGAGTAACCATTCTTGTAATCCTCTCACGGACCTCTACCACGTCATGATACTTGGCAAAATCATCCTCGTGCCTTTGGTTACTCAACCTGACCGACGGGAAAGGCCTTTAGGCTTTCGGTGGATGATCAACCGACAAAAGGATGTCAAGGAGGGGGAGGGATTTGATCCACGATGCTACATCCCTTGATTTTTCTCATAAATTTCAGATTTGCATACTGGTCTGGCAAGGTCAATTTCCTACTAACTCACACAAGAAATCTTTTGTCGTTGAACCTTGTATTCCTCAATGACTCCCAAATGGGATATTCAATAGGTAAGTTTCTCTTCACTTGCTCAGTGAAATGCATTTTGATGGCTCACTAAGCAAACTCAAGGATAGTGCTAGTTACCCATCAATGGTGGATGCTAGTTTCTTAAATAGGTAAGAGTGCACTTGTCTTGAATAGCCAAAATCCCTCCCAAGTATATTTATCCTTGGATATACCAATCTTACTTATGTGAACCTCCAGCAATGATGCTAAGGGCTTCTAAAGATTCTATCTTCACTATTAGCTGCCACTTACACTAGCATCCCTATCCCTTGATTGAACTATGTTAATCGATTTAAAACCTTTGGTCATAAAACTTCCTATACCGAATCCTTCAAAACATGATCTTCTCATCCAAAACAAATTTATGGCCACAACTCTCTTCATGTTGATAAGGAGGGGGGAGTCAAAGCCAGGCCTTCAATTCATAATGTTGATGCTATGTATATACCAACTAATTGTCTTATATTGGGTATGGCAAAGTTCTTGCCAATAACTGTCAGACATTATGTTTCTGTGCACAATTACCCTAATCCTACTGTTGCTAGTTGAAAATATCATCCTGTTAAAATATAGCACTTTATATAGCATGTAAAATAGTTATGTAGTTGTTCGGTTGGTAACTGTTCAACCAATATGTAACCACCTCTTCACATATAAATAAACCTCTGCCTGTGTCATTTGAACAGTGCAGTTTGCCTTCTCTGAGTTCTTTCTTCTCTTTGCATATTCTAACATTGGTATCAGAGTAGTTGGTTCGCAATTTAAGGAAGTCCTTCAAGAGGTACATGAATATCAAAGTTTGAGGAAGCCCTGGTAGGGCACAAAATGAAGTTATTCTGGATCGCTTATAGCAGAAGATTCACGAGAAGGAAGATAGTCCTCCATTCGTGGCAGGACAGAAGCAAATACCGTCGTTGAAGCACAAAATCGTGAAAGCCATTAAAGTCGTGGAAGAAGGAAAACGGTTGCACTAGTTCGTGGGATCCAGTTGACGAGGCAGAAATCAAGGCAAACGTCCAAGTGAGAAGACAAAAACGTGGCCACTCAAAACCAGTAAAAAATCGTCAGCCGTTTGCAAAGCAAAACGTGAAGCAGTCGCGAAGGCAACGTTTGTGGGCTTTGTCGGAAATTCAAGATTGTTCTGTGTGAGGGATGAAATACGTGCAAAGTTCGCGATAAAAGTAGAAGTCGTGAGGAAGAACAAGGAATAACCAGTCACAAATCCAGTTCAAAGGAGCTCAGAACGAGACCATTCGTGGAGTGGAAAAGGTGAAGTCGTGTGGGCCAGCACTAGTAAAATCATCGGGCAGTCGTGAAGCATGTGTTGTGGCTAGGGCAAAGAACATTTGATTAACAAGAAAGACGTGGCGAGTTAAATATTTGAAGGCAAGGTAAATTTGATTTAATATTATTTTTCAGCCAACAAAGGTATTCATCTTGCTTTTGAATAGTCAATTTGGAGGAATAAGTAATAATATTTTAATACAAGCAAATATAGTTGGGTGATTTGCATAATTTAATATTACTTGTTGGAATAAGTAATACTGGTGGAATAATTTATTTTAAGTGTGGGCAAACTATTATTTTATTATTTCCATTATTTTGGAATAATAAAATGGCAAATATTTCACACTTGACTTTGCCGGAGACACAAAAATTAACGGGCACTAATTTCAATGTTTGGAGTCATAAGATTTTAACGGTTGCAGAGTTTCGTGATTGTGATAAAATAATCAAGGGTGATGAAAGTCGACCAGCGACGAACTTCGAGGATTATGACAAACGTCATAAGGAAGCGTTATTGCTTCTCAAGTTATCGGTGTCGGATGATATGATACCGGAAGTGCGGAATGCTATTGTAGCAAGCACGTTGTGGACCAGTCTGAAGGATAAATATCAGACGTCAGAAAAGAGTCGGGTTTTATACCTGAAAAATATGCTCTTTTCCGTAAAATTACAAGAAGGTGGATCGTTGTCTGAGCACCTACTTCGGATGAAAGACCTCTGAGACCAGTTATCTTCCATCAACAAAAAGGTGGACGACGATGATATGGTGGCTCTGGTTTTGAACAGCTTACCTTCTTTGTATGAGTCATTTGTGGAGGCACTCCATTTAATGGCTGAAAGTCAAACACTCACGTTTGACAAGGTGAGTTCCTACCTGTTGCAAAAGGAGCGGAGACAACTTCAGGCAGAATCTAATTGTGACCATTCAGAGAGTGCTCTTGTCACTCAGTCAAAGGGAAAGTGGAAACGTCAATTTGGTGAGTCTTCCACTCGGTATCAGGTCACATGCTATTACTGTCACAAGGTTGGGCACCTCAAGAAGGATTGTCGGAAGCGGAAGTATGATCTTTCGCAGCAGAACAAAAAGCCATGTAATGAGGAACATGTGGCAGCAGTTGCAGAAGAATGGGATTCGGATGACAGGACATGCTCTTTACTGTCTTACGACATCATGCTCGAATGACAGTGGTACCAGTTGCTGGATCATTGACTCTGGTGCGTCTGCACACTTTTCATGTCGTAGGGACTGGTATGTTTCATTTACTGCAAATATTTGTTTTGAATCAGTAGTACTAGCTGATGGAGAATCACTTGCAGTAGAAGGGATAGGAGATATATGCATTGTATTGAATAATGCTCATAAATTGTTGGTACGAAATGTTAGATATGTACCTTCTTTACAAAAGAATCTTCTATCTATTCGTCAATTGACTGAAAATCCCAATATTTCTGTGGATTTCTGTGGAAAGAAGTGTGTTGTCTCTGATGTGAAACAGAGACGGATAATTGCCCTTGGTATTGGGGAAGGTGGTCAGTATCAGCTTGTTGATCCGGCTGCGATCAACATGAATGCACGTGTGGAGGACAACTCCACCATTCAGGATGTGCAGGAGGCTGTAATGCCTTGGGAGGAAGCCATTCCTCACAAATTTGTTGACTTGGATACAATCAACCTACATGCAGCTATTGTGGAGGGAGTATCCACTATACCAGGTGTACGGGAGGCGAACATGCCTTGGGAGGATGGATTTCCTCATTCCGAAGAACAATTTGTTGTGGATGGAGACTCCACTATTCCAAATGCACTGACGGTGCATGGTGAGATGGCATGCCCAGCCACTGACTCAGAGGTTTTTGCTTGAAGGACAGTAGAGCATGAATAGTTTGCTCATTGTGTTGTGAAGGATCTTTCCCAACAGAGGGGGATAGATGAGCAAATAGATGAGGAGTTGGTTTTCACTCCTACCACTGTTGAGACGGAGACCACTGCTGAGACAGAGATGGTTATTTCTCCTACTATTGCGGAGTTGGTTCTAACTCCTACTGCACAGATGGTCACATTTCTCTTCTTGAAAAAGTTGGATGAGCACTACATGGTGGTGCAAGGACGTGATCGAGGTGACTTTGATTGCAGGATAATTGAGTCTTTGTACAGACTCCAGTAGGCTACACAAGCCTAGAATAGATTTTTCAATCCACATCTTCGAGGTTCTGATTTCAGCACTCTGGAGATGGGCTGACACTCTCAGCCATTGGTGATTCATCACTGGTCAATGAATCACGTAACAGAGAACCAGTGGACCACTTGCCATATCCTTTGTTCATGGGACCGGATTTTTGTTTTGCGGTTCTTCTTCATTCAACAACTGCAACACAGTCATGGACTGCTGATTTTAAAGTACAACTTATGGCACAGTCTGTAGATGTAATGACTAAACATATGGGCTTTAGGAAATTTGTAAAATTTCGGGACAAACTTTGTCTTGTTTCCGGTTTAGTCATTAAGAGGGGGTGTTAAAATATAGCACTTTATATAGCATGTAAAACAGTTATGTAGTTGTTCGGTTGGTAACTGTTCAACCAATCTGTAACCACCTCTTCACATATAAATAAACCTCTGCCTGTGTCATTTGAACAGTGCAGTTTGCCTTCTTCGAGTTCTTTCTTCTCTTTGCATATTCTAACATTACTGTAGTAATACCCAATCGAAAAGTAAAAAATCGTGGTTCGTGGGCAAACAAAGGCAAAGTCGCGAATACAGTGTTTTGTTCGCTACCGGAAATCGTGGTTCGTGTCTGTGTGAGGGCAGAAAAATGTGACCAATTCACCATAAGCCGAGTCGTGAGGCAAAGTCGTGGCTATACCCAGTCACAAATCCATTCGAGGAGACAGCGAGGGCAAACGAGAGGAAAACGTGAAGTCGTGTGCCTTGAAAATCATCGTGGTTGTAAGCAAAGTTGTGGCAGGCAAAGGCAGAATTGTATTCTATGCTTTTTTGAAAAGTCGATGGATTAATATTCATTTTTTCCAACAAAGGTATTTACATTGCTTTTAAATAATCAAATTTGGAGGAATAAGTAATAATATTTTAATACAAGCAACTATAGTTGGGTGATTTGCATAATTTAATATTACTTGTTGGAATAAGTAATACTTGGTGGAATAAGTATTATTTTATTGAGTGTGGGCAAAACTATTATTTTATTATTTTCGTTCTTTTGGAATAATAACATGGCAAATATTTCACACTTGACTTTGCCGGAGACACAAAAATTAACCAGCACTAATTTCAATGTTTGGAGTCATAAGATTTTAACAATCACAGAGTTTCGTGATTGTGATAAAATAATCAAAGGTGATGAAAGTCGACCAGCGACGAACTTCGAGGATTATGACAAACGTCATAAGGAAGCGTTATTGCTTCTCAAGTTGTCGGTAGCAGATGATTTGATACGGGAAGTGCGGAATGTCACAGTGGCAAGCACGTTGTGGGCCAGTCTGAAGGGTAAATATCAAACGTCAGAAAAGAGTCGGGTTTTATACTTGAAAAATATGCTCTTTTCCGTAAAATTACAAGGTGGATCGTTGTCTAAGCACCTACTTCGGATGAAAGACCTCTGAGACCAGTTATCTTCCATCAACAAAAAGGTGGACGACGATGATATCGTAGCTCTGGTTTTGAACAGCTTACCTTCTTCGTATGAGTCATTTGTGGAGGCACTCCATTTAATGGCTGAAAGTCAAACACTTACGTTTGACAAGGTGAGTTCCTACCTGTTGCAGAAGGAGCGGAGACAACTTCAGGCAAAATCTAATTGTGACCATTCAGAGAGTGCTCTTGTCACTCAGTCAAAGGGAAAGTGGAAACGTCAATTTGGTGAGTCTTCCACTCGGTATCAAATTACATGTTATTACTGTCACAAGGTTGGGCACCTCAAGAAGGATTGTCGGAAGCGAAAGTATGATCTTTCACAGCAAAACAAAAAGCCATGTAATGAGGAACATGTGGCAGTAGTTGCAGAAGAATGGGATTCGGAAGACGGGCATGCTCTTTACTATCTTACGACATCATGCTCGAATGACCTCTTCACATATAAATAAACCTCTGCCTGTGTCATTTGAACAGTGCAGTTTGCCTTCTCTGAGTTTTTTCTTCTCTTTGCATATTCTAACAAATAGTTGGATTATGTCATTCAACCCCTAGGCTGATCTACTATTGGGATCTAGAAGATTTGACCTCCAACTACCAAAGTTGAAAATTTGCTTCAAACCCTCGCTAAATGCCCTAGTGATCCTTTTGGATCAATAGATTACACTAGCTCTTCTCAAAACTTTGGGAATAACCCTTATACACTAGTACCATGTTAGAATCAATAAAGTGCCCAATCCAATGAACCCTTAGCCAAGATTATTGAAGAAAATCAGGCATCAAATTGTTGTACTATATCCTTGCCTCTTAACTCCCAAAAATAAGGTTTTGTGAAAAAACCCTAATCTTCATTTTCTCCCAAAATAGTTAGTCTATGTCATTCAACCCCTAGCCTCCTTATGATCTGATCTACTATTGGCATCTGGAAGATTTAACTTCTAACTCCCAAAGTTGAAAAAGTTTGCTTCAAATCCTCACTAAATGCCTTAGCAATCCTTTTGGAACAATAGATTACTCCAACGCTCCTCAAAACCATGGTAACATCCCTAATGTGTCAATACCATGTTAGAATAGATAATGTGCCCAATCCAGCTAACCCTTAGCCAAGATTATTGAAGAAAATCAAGCATAGAAACGCTTTACTATATCATTGCATAGATCACCCACAAGTATCAAAATAGAACAATAGATCCATATCACATTGAGAGAGAGACGAGAGCTAAAGATTTGAAAGGCACAACGAATAACATCTTTATCACTATATTACTTGTGTACAATAGATGGCACACTCCATTTATTATAGAACTCTCCATGTTAGAATAGATAATGTGCCCAATCCAGCTAACCCTTAGCCAAGATTATTGAAGAAAATCAAGCATCGAAACGCTTTACTATATCATTGCATAGATCACCCACAAGTATCAAAATAGAACAATAGATCCATATCACATTGAGAGAGAGACGAGAGATAAAGATTTGACAGGCACAACAAATAACATCTTTATCACTATATTACTTGTGTACAATAGATGGCACACTCCATTTATTATAGACCTCTCATTAAAGTGAGCATTACCTTCTCTTAAAGTGGCCCAAGTATGTTGGGGAAATATGTTCTAATGGGTACTACATATGTAGATGCACCTACAAGTACACACATTCTTGATATTCCAACTTTCTTGTCAAATCAGGATTACCATAGGCGATTTAGCACCAGCACAGGGTGGGCTACTTTTGGAACCTTTGAACTCAATCTCTCCAAGAGTGACAGAATTCTTTGTAGATGGAATCTGATCTTTGGGATTCCTAGGTCAACTGCCCTCTCTAGATTTGATTAACTCTTCATTGGGTTGATAAACATTAGCATTACTCTTCACTAGTTTTAAGAATTTATACAGAAGTCTTCATAATTTCATTACCTCTCTTTTGGCAGCTTACTAAACTGTCTTATTTGGCTTTTAAAAATGAAACAGGGACACAGAAAATATAGATTTTTTGGGACCTTGGGTATGGTTCATCCTGGAAATACCTATACATAAAGTATTAGTTTAAAATTACATGAAGTATAAAAGAAAAATAATCATCATATCAATGTTATTCTCTAATATTGGGGTAGATTTAACATTGCCAAGGAAGTGCGAGGTTACTTGATTTCTCCCTCCTAAGGGATACATAAATGATAAAACTGAATTTTGATGACACCGCCAAAGGGCAACCCATGTTTGGCAGGTGGTGGATGTATTCTCCGAGATGAAGTAGGGCAGCCCATTCTAATATTTATGATGGATGTTGGGATTGAGACCAAGAATCAAGAAAAAGGATTGACTTTGCTTAAGGGACTGGAAACTGCTGTAATTAAGCAATGGAAGAAACTTATAGTCTGTTGTTCACTCAAAATTCCCTACTCTGATGAAAGTAAAAATTTCAAAATTTTGAGTTTAAGTGTTTTCTCTAATGTACCGAAGTCGTGAAATTGAGAAAAGTCTACAGTTTTGGGTCATTTTGTATGTATTTCGGGCCTGTCGGACATTTTTGTCCCGCGTGTCCCAAGTTCCGAGGTGCGCTCTGTTCCCCGATCGGCTGAAATCCCCGAAGTTGTTCCATTTTCGGGCCCGTCGGAGCTTTTCGTCCCAACTGTCCCAAGTTCAAAATTGCGCTCTGTTCTCCGATCGGCCGAAATCCCCGAACCGCGTACTTCGGAACTTTTCGTCCCAAGTGTCCCAAACTTTTCGTGCGAGTTGTTCAATGTTCGGCCGAAGCACCCAATCCGCGTACTTCGCTCTTTCATGTCCCAACTGTCCCAATTTCAAAAGTGCGCTCTGTTCCCCGATAGGCCGAAATCCCCAAAGTTGTTCCATTTTCGGGCCCGTCGAAACTTTTCGTCCCAAATGTCCCAAGTCAAAAGTGCAAGCTGTTCCATTTTCGGCCGAACCGCCCGAGTCGCGTACTTCGAAACTTTTTGTCCCAAATGTCCCAAGTCAAAAAGTGCAAGTTGTTCCATTTTTGGCCGAAACACCCGAACCGCGTACTTCGCTCTTTCATGTCCCAAATGTCCCGAGTTCAAACGAGCCTTTTGTTCCATTTTCGGCCGAAACACCCGAACCGCGTACTTCGCTCTTTCATGTCCCAAATGTCCCAAGTTCAAACGGGCCTTTTGTTCCATTTTCGGCTGAAACACCCGAACCGCGTACTTCACGCGTTTTCGTCCCAAATGTCCTGAAATGCATTCATGCGTCTTCTCCTTGTTTCGCCCGAATCGGCCGAGCCACGTGTTTCATGCATTCACGTCTCACATGTCCCAAGCGAACCAAATGCCATTCATACTTAGTTTTTCCCACTCTACCCAAATATGCTGTTTTTTTTTAAACTGATAGATATGAATGTAATGCGCATTGATCACCCTTCTCTCTCCTCAACGGCTATATAACGAGCAAGCCACCTTTGCAATTCTTACATTGTTTCCATGCTACCCTTGCTCGAACCCTTGCAACCTAATTCCTTGCGCATGTATCCCTTTTCTCTGTAATTCCTCCCCGAATTTAGGTTGCGGCTCTGATACTATCAATATGAAGATCGAAGTCCTGGAGGAGGCTTTGGGAGAACTAAAGAACAGTTGGTAGAAGGGCGAAGCTTTCAAGACACTGGTTGTCTCAGCTTTCAAGGATATTCACTGTCATCTTCAGGATGAAAATTCTGGTGTTTCCCTTTCCTTGTAAGAAATCAAAGCTCAATTCAGAGCTTATATCAAAGATAATATATTCAAGGAAAGCTCAGTCTCCAAAGAGAAAATGAAGGAAATCTGCTCTCTTCAATCTGCCGTTGGAGAAGCAAACAAAGATTATCATACTCATGTCGAGTTTGATAAAGAGCTGGAGAAATGTCTTGGATTTTGGACGCAGTCTACGGCCAACACGTCAGTCCCTCGTGGCAAAGACATAGCTGAGACGTTAGAGAAATTCAGGCAGCGGATTCTGAAGTCGGTGGGTCCCTCTCAGTGACTGGCCACCTGTCTTCTTCTCCTTGTTCTTTTCTCTTCTTCCCTTTCTTTTTCCGTTTTCTTTGTAAGAAGTTAAGGTATTGCGATTGGCGGTCCTTAACTGTTCTTGGTTAAAGAAGCGGTTACGAAGAGTAACTGATTTGTAAGCTATATAATGGCCTTCTTTACGCCATTCTAAACAAAGGAAGAACTTGGCTTATTTTCTGAAAAGTGTAAATAGATTATAAAGAAATCAATACAGAAGGACTTTCCCAGTCTACGGCCAACACGTCAGTCCCTCGTGGCAAAGACATAGTTGAAGACGTTAAAGAAATTCAGGCAGCGGATTTTGAAGTCAGTGGGTCCCCTCTCAGTGACTGGCCACCTGTCTTCTTCTCCTTGTTCTTTTCTCTTCTTCCCTTTCTTTTTCCGTTTTCTTTGTAAGAAGTTAAGGTATTGCGATTGGCGGTTCTTAACTGTTCTTGGTTAAAGAAGCGGTTACGAAGAATAACTGATTTGTAAGCTATATAATGGCCTTCCTTACTCCATTCTAAAGGAAGGAAGAATTTGGCATATTTTCTGAAAAGTGTAAATAGATCATAAAGAAATCAATACAGAAGGACTTTCCTAGTCTTTGTCTATCTGATCTCTGTTACTCCTAAGCTTTCATTTATTTTCTTTGTGAAGATCATTTGTCTCAAGTTCATTAGTCTTGCCGATTGCATACTCTTCGACTTTGCAAGCACGGTGATCTTGTATAACCAAGAAGGAACTTTGTGTCCTTGATTAATGAGTCTGTGTTATGTTAAGAAACTTTGTGTTCTAACAGATGTTATTTACAGAACTTTGTGTCTTTGAATTCCATCTTATTTATCCGATGCAAATGATCTTGTTTCAATTCACTGTGACTTTCGCATACATAAAGAATTACTCTGATATCTATAATTCTGCATGTTGCCCTTCTGCTCTTTCCCGTACTCTCATTTCCTTAGTCCTTTTGTAAGTGATGATCTTCATAGAAAACACTTTCGTAATATCCAAGTTTAACCAACAAATCATGTCTTGTACATTTGTAAATAAGTTCGTTTCTGAATAAGGGAACCTCTCCCATTAAAGAGGAGGGACTTCTTGTCCCCTGACTGTTGCTCTCCGTAAAGTCCTATCTGACGACCAACATAGTCGAAGGGGATTCTCAAAATTTGATCAATGGATTGAAAGGTAGCAAAATTCAATTTGGGCGTCTTAGAATGATCGCTAAAGAAGCATATTGGTTACAATTGAAATTGGACAAGCTAATTTTTTTTACATATCAGAAGGGCAGGGAATCGGATGGCAGACAGAGCTGCAAACTTATCAGTGAATCTCTTTGTTAATAGCAGAGCCCGTGACCAGTTTTGGACTAATAATTTCCCAAATATCTAAGGAGGTTAGTTGTAACTTGTAATGGATACAATTGGAGAGGATGTGATTTGAGGGGTGTTGTGAAAGCATTCTCAAGAACGCAGCTTCCTTGGCAGCCTTTGGGTTAATTGATTTTGATGTCTACAAGCAAGAGTGGTGTGAAAATGGAATGTGCAAGCTGCATGGGCAAGCTGAAGGTGACGGCCGAGGTAGTGAAAGATTCATTTGCAAACATCCTTCACAGAGAGATTAGGGACCCAATTATAAGATTGTGGGTTGAAAGAGTCTGAAAAGTGGCGAAGGAACTAGATGACCTTGAGATAAACGAGTTGAGTGTGCATAAGAAAACTTTGTTGATGGATCCTGGTCAGTCTATAGGGCATTGGAATATCTTCAACATGTCAAAGAGTTTGAATGCTGCAAACATCCTCTCTAATGTTGGAGGAAGCTATCCTCTCCATAAAGATCATACCTTACTTGAAAATATGTTGTTTGCAATTCTTGGTGGGATTTGGGCTTTACTGCAAAAGAAGATGGAAATGGCATTCACAGAGAGATTAGGAACCCAATTATAAGATTGTGGGTTGAAAGAGTCTGGAAAGTCGCAAAGGAACTAGATGACCTTGAGATAAACAAGTTGAGTGTGCATAAGAAAACTTTGTTGATGGATCCTGGTCAGTCTATAGGGCATTGGAATATCTTCAACATGTCAAAGAGTTTGAATGGTGCAAACATCCTCTCTAATGTTGGAGGAAGCTATCTTCTCCATAAAGATCATACCTTAATTGAAAATATGTTGTTTACAATTCTTGGTGGGATTTGGACTTTACTGCAAAAGAAGATGGAGATGGCATAGGCAAAGGAAGTCAAATTATTCCATGTTGTATTGAGTCTTTTTGGATATTTATTTTATATGCCATACAGTCGGTGTAATTTTCCCTGGCCTGCTAAAACTAGGAAGGATATGGACTTTTTTCTTTTGACTTGCTTGTTTGTTAATGATGGTCGTACATGGTGATAGACTCAACTATATGGTTAGTATATATAAATATATATGTGGGCAGTTCAAAAAAAATTGTTTGTGCTTGTGCATGAGCTTTGAAGAACTGGTATATTGAATTTTCTTTGGGGGCTTGCAGAGTTATTTTGTTTTCATCCATAATAGATCTTTGAAGCAGTATGAATATTTTTTTGCTAAAAAGTGAAGGCTACAGTGGCTTCTAGACTGTTTTGGTACGGGTACGGTACGCTGTGGGTACGTTCGTACAATATATTTTTTAAAAAGTAAAATATTTATGTATAAAGAAAACAAGAAGCTTGTAGTCTCAGCAATAAAATATTAGAAGCCAACAACAAACTTATTATGAATCAGAAGCCATCTAAAGCAAGATTTCTTTGACTGAATACAAGAAGACCACAAAACTTTAAATCTATGAGTCCATCTACTAATGGGCTCACAAACATTCCACTTATTGTTAAGGCCCAGGGAAAGGTTTGGGGAGAAGGAATTTCTTTCATAGATTTGTTTGGAGGTAGACTCTTGGAGAAGGGGCCCTTTGAGCCACCTCATAGTATCCCAAAAGTTATTCTCATCCTCCATAATTAGTCCAGTAGAGGGAGCTGTGAAAGCATTTCTGAGCATTGTATACATTCTGAACTGAGATTGAGGAGGCTTATAGAAAGCTTGGAGGTAGACTCTTGGAGAAGCGGCCCTTTGAGCCACCTCATAGTATCCCAAAAGTTATTCTCATCCTCCGTAATTAGTCCAGTAGAGGGAGCTGTGAAAGCATTTCTGAGCATTGTATACATTCTGAACTGAGATTGAGGAGGCTTATAGAAAGCTTTAAGGTCTGTCCATTCCATCCACTTCCCAATCTGTACAAGTCATGAAATATTTTAATTCCTTTCTCAAACCAAAGGAGGGCAAGGACCTTGTCATTATATTTCAGATTTGACAAAATCAATTTGTAGACTTGGCACCTAGTGTCAAAGGAAGAGAAGATAGGCTGCCCAAGCACCAAGTGCTTCACTTGTTCCCATACCTTCCAAATTGACTGAAGAATAAAGGACCCATGAGGAACAACAAGAAAGCACCCAAATAGTAAATCAACCAAATGAAGTCCTTTTCATCTCTCTTGACCCTTCGGAGCCTATTGGCAATATTGAATCTCACCCAAACTTTCCAAGATTCAATTCCAGTCAAAGCCCTCAAGTTTTTTTTTTTTTTTTGCACTTAAACAAAAAAACCATGTGGGCACGTTGTTGGTACATAACCACAGCGTGCCCGTACCCGTACCCGGTATGTATCAGGCCTGGTACGGGGGAAGTACTTGGCGTTTCCGGGCAGTCTAGAGTGGCTTTATATAATTCCTTCCATCTTTCAATAGACCTGACTTTTGGAAATATATCACTGTATCAAGTTTGTCAGTTGAATTTTGAAAGGCGGTAATTTAAAAAATGATCTAGTTGCACACATAACGCATATGCATGTCTGTACGGATGGAATAGTCATTTGCCGCACACACAGCATCCCAGTAAGTGATTTCTGTGTAGATGGACGAAGGTGCTGTAAAGGAGTTTTTGTTGGTATGACCGATGCAGAATGGTGGACAGCAGAATTGTGGGGCCACACATTCATTGACCTCTTTGGCTAATAGCTAACCAGATTCTGAAGTTTTTTGCCTGGGCTAGGTAACTTTAGCAAAAAGATAATATCAATGTTATCTGCATAATCAGCATTAAAATAATAAAAACTAGCAAAACACTGCATAATTCAAAATATTATGAGTTATGATTTGCACACAAAAAAAATCCACTTTCAGGGACCATCCCAAAAATATCCTAGCAATGTCAGGTCTTCAAAATATTATGATTTATGATTTATGTAAGGTAGTTCTGTTTTTCTTTTAAACTTTCAGCAGACCATTGTCATCGATTCATCTCAAAAGTAGCCTAGACATGCCAGGTCCTTCCCAGAACCATCCTAGGGGAAACACCTATACATAAAATATTAAAAAACTTATTAAAATATAAGGCAAAATAATCATAATATCATTATAAGCAGATTTTTGGAAAAAATTGCATTGATTAGAATTTTCTATTGATATTTTGGATCACAACATGCAATCCATCATCAGGATGGAGAAAATATGTAAGAAATACAAACCCGAGTTCCTTATGTAGATAACTGTGCAGTACATAATGCACAGTGGGTTTACGTAATTATTAATTGCTCAATAAGCCATTACAATAATTAAATTGTAACCGCGAAATGAGAAAACAATTAAATATAAACATATACTAAAGCATGGGGAAGACATTCCTTAAAACACTGGATTTTTCAAAATATCATAGACTTATAAATTATGATTTACATAAGTCACTTCTGTCTCTTTCTTATTTTTCCCTACCTTTCAGCAGAAGCTTCGTCTCTAAAATAGCCTAGCAATGTCATCGGACTTTCTGGAACATTTCCATGAAGGACCCAGTGATTTTATAGAAGCTGGTATGTTTCTAGGGAAAACCATAACTACTACAACCGTTTCTGTTTGAGTATGGAGAGGGGTTTTGGAGAATCCAGCAAGAGACGGAAACATAATTTATTACCTAGTTGTTTCTTAGTTTATTGTTGCTAAAAATTGCTCGACCTTGTTTAGATCTGTATTCTTTGAGTCAGTTTTAGCATTCGCAGTGAGTTTGGTGAGTTGTTCTTTTCAGCGGAAGCGGACGTGTTCTTTCGTTTAGTTTCCATTCTTGAGTTAATGGATGCACTATGAAGATGCTAGCTCTAAATCAATGGAGAAATGCTCAAGATCCTAAATGCCCATAGTTTATGCTAGAGGAGGAAAAGTGTTCTAAGAAATGAGTAGGAGGGTTCTATTTATAGGTTTCCCATTCCAAGAATGGTATGGTTTTGGTGCATGTGGGACAAAAGGTAAGTCCAAAAAGCACTTTTAGCAAGTCAAAGCACTTCAGCAAATATTATTTTTCTTTTCCTAATGAAATATTTATTTTCTATTTAAGAAGCTACGCGGAACATTTCTCACGTTTTGACATATTCAAGTCCAAACCATCCTTTTGTGCTATTTGAATTTTCGGCTCGACTTAAACAGCTTGACATATTGAGGAATTGCTTAAGCAGACAGAATTCATGAGAAGTTGTGCAGACATTTGATACTACAATTAATTAGCACCAGGCTTTGCACTTGCAGTATCAGAAAGCCTAGATTGAATCTTTTTTGTAGTTATCTTAATTTTAGTCAACAAATCGAACAAACTAAAAAGGATGCAAAGAGCTCTATGGAAAATGAATAGACATCAATTCCTCCAAAATTTTGTACTAATTTTCAATACGTTGCATTGCTTAGAAGTGTGAATACTCTGATCTTCAGATACCCGAATAACCCAGATAAGCAATGATGTACTAGAATGGATTAGGCACCCTTTAAGTTTTAACAATAAACAGCAGTGTATGACCCCCCAAGAAAACGGTCAACATTTCATTCATTGTTGCTAGTCAAACTAATTAGCAACCAGTATGATACATAGTTGAATTTCATTTACAACGCTGAATTATTGGTACAGATCAAATGAAAATCTATGTGAAAGGGAATAGAAAAGTATTCAATGAGTAACAAGAATTAGATAAGGTAATCTTCATTTAAGAGAGAAATGTTACCCATATAAAATAACCAACCAGAATCCACCACTAAATGGAGAAACAAGGACTATCTATATATAAATACACCATACATGATCCAGAAAATTTCAAAACAAAAAATCAGTTGGAAGTACTCTGGACTCAAATGTGAATCGACAGTTAATAGTTGCTAACTGTCTAAACTGATTTGGTAGGTGGATAGCAAACAAAAGGATCTCACATCTGACATTACATGACGATAAAGAGACAAAATACATCCATTTGCAAAATGTCAAGAAATCAGGACATCGTGAAACAGCAAACTTGTCCTGCAAAAAAATGATGCACAAACTGTAGTAAATACACATCATCTCTGCATATATAAAACAAACATTGGCTGCATCCTAGCAAAATTTATAAAGTGGTTTTCAATTAAAAAGGATTGAAGACATTTTTGAAAAAGAAGACACTTCAGCACCAAGCAAATTATCCCTACGTACCAGTTCATGCAACCAGGTCCACATCCCTTCCTACACCTGGGACAAACCCAAGCACTGCCTTCCTGCATTTCTAATACAATGTCTTCTCCGTGTCTGTTCATCAAGCACAGATCACAAAAATGGCAGGGACAACGAGAACAATGAATGTGATCCCGAGGGCTCTTTTTACGGCACCGATGACAAGTTTTCTCAATGGCTGTATCATCTATACGACATCCAACCACTCTAGCTCCTGGAGTAGGTTTTTCTTCATATGCAAACTCGTGACCTTGCGACGAAGGGATGATAAAAGAAAGGTCTCCATCGGTTTTCAGTCTCTTATTCTGGCTCAGGTTGTTGCATCCATGTTGGAGTCTATCCTCACTAGACAGAGATGTAATGCTTGTTCTGACATTCTCACTTGCGTGGGATACCTCAGAATTTGTCACCAACTGACTGGTTGAGGCCATTGGTGAACTCGAATATTGTGTCTCAAACTCTTCAGGTCTCAATAAAAAATGATCTGCACTCTTACACCAGCCATGTCCCTTCTTGCGACAGGCAATTTCATAAGGAGATTCACCAGTGCTCTGGAATACAAGATAATCATGTGCATTAGAGAACCCAGCACCCCTAGCATGATGCACAATGATTCCTGTTTTTTCCAGACCTTGCAATTTTCGACACGGTCCACAATTGCAGCTGTACAGAAAATAGCACTGGAGAAGTCAAGCCATATAGATGGATGTACTTCTATATAAATACAAAAATTATAGCATCCAGCTTTAGAATGTACAGTACATTGTGTGAGCTACTCCTTGTTTTCCTGATTAAAGTTTGACTATCAGGTGGATTTACCGTGTGCTGCAGGCATTGGCTGTTGGGTTTAGTCATTTTGTTGTGGTAGCCAAACTTTTGTTTTTGAGGAATACTGTATATCATTTTTATTTTTTACTACTATTCCTGTTGTTTCAATATCTTGCGGCTGTTCAGAAACTAGACGCAAAGAAGACATACCAAATAGATCGAAGTGGTTCTATAAGAAAGACAAACTTTATAGTGCACCCGGCTTCAAAATGTACTTTACTTTTCTAGTAGATTTACTGCTCACAATGAGATGTAGTCGACTTTTGGCTCTGTCTTTTCTTTGGTAGCTAATGTTTTGTTTTAAAGAAAAACTATAGATCTTCTTAAATTTCAACTGTCACTTTCGTTGTTTCAAGACCTTGTACCTTATGTGAGCTAGTTCTTATTTTACACATTTCATTTTAGTTTTCTAGTAGATTTGCTGGTCAAGATGAGGTGTAGATGTTGACTTTTGCCTTTGTCTTTAATTTGTGGTAGCTTGTTTGTTTTTGAGATAAACCATAAATCTTCTTAAATTTCAACCATCACTTCTGTCGTTTCAAGACCTTGTACCTTGCAACACAGACCACAGTTGCACCTCTTCAGAACATGGAATTTAAGAAGTCAAACAGAATAGATGGAATTGCTTCAGAGTGGAAATTGTGTGAGACAACCCTTCTTTTCCTGATGTTCATTTTGCTTTTACAGTGGATTTATTAGTCAAGGTGAGCTGCAGGAATTAACTTTCATGATTTTTAGGTGTAGAACAGTTTGGTAGGGGTTATAGGGTGTTGAATAGTTGTTCAGTGTACCATTCTGTTTATAACTTTATAACTTTATTACAGGTAGTACACTTTGATAGTACTCAGTGCTCGTTATCTTGAGGTCACAAGTTCAACTCCCATCTTCGTTAATACATAAAATTATTTTTTTGGTCTAAAAGGATAGTTCACTCATTTGAGAATGAAGCAAGAAGCGAGAAAAGATATAATAATTTTACTATGATCTATCTCTATATTTAGTTTCAGAAAAAATTGTTTTTGTTTTTTGGAATTCATTGAGCACGCCTAATTAGTTTGTATAGCTTGCCGTGCTTTTGAGAACCATTGTCCTATGTGGGTATCATTGTGGTATCTATTATTTTGGGTTGATCGTACCGTGTTGTCACCTGTCTTTAATTGAACTTTTACTTTTGAGCAAACCCATATTTTCACCATGGAAAGCTGTTGATTTCTTACTTGGCTATTTTCACCTTTGTTTCCAATATTTGCTTCAAACTTGTTTTTAAGGATCCTTCCCGCTTCTGCAATATCTTCTAGTTTTTCTTTCTTCTTATTGATAGCTACTTCAACTTGTACTCTTTTGTGTGCAGAAATATGTAGTTTGCTCTGATTTCAATGTCTGATTGAATGGAAGGTTGGATTGCTTTTGGCTATCATGCTCAGAGTTTGAATATATATCTCAACCAAAGTTCATTCTGATTGCTGCTCAATTACTGCCCCTGACAAAAGACCTAATAATCCTAGCTTTTGACAGTTGACCCTAGGTTGGATTGCTTTTGGCTATCATGCTCAAAGTTTGAATATATATCTCAACCAAAGTTCATTCTGATTGCTGCTCAATTACTGCCCCTGACAAAAGACCTAATAATCCTAGCTTTTGACAGTTGACCCTAGGTTGGATTGCTTTTGGCTATCATGCTCAAAGTTTGAATATATATCTCGACCAAAGTTCATTCTGATTGCTGCTCAATTACTGCCCCTGACAAAAGACCTAATAATCCTAGCTTTTGACAGTCAACCCTAGGTTGGATTGCTTTAAGCTATCATGCTCAAAGTTTGATTATATATCTCAACCAAAGTTCATTCTGATTGCTGATCAATTACTGCCCCTGAAAAAAGACCTAATAATCCTAGCTTTTGACAGTTGACCCTATCTTTAACCAGTCTCTGAAATACTTCTCTTGGGTAGTCTTCTATTGACCGAAAAGAGTAAAAGTAAAAACAAAATGGAGGCATTATACTTTAAGCTTAAACCAATGACTAGAATGCTTTAAACTCAGTACATTTAGATGGAATACCATGACAGCCAAAAGCACCACAGCTGGGCCCCTTCTTAAGTCAGGCATTGAAATCAGAGCAAACTACACATTTAAAAATATCTCCAATTGTCATCCACCAAATGTTCTGTGACTTCTACATAATTACCACCTTGACAAAGAACTGATGAAGCTATCATTTGACATTTTCCCCTAAATATTATCGACCCTGAAATACTCAATGTGGGCATTCTGCTATTGGCTCGTAGTAAAAGCAAAAAAGTGGTGGAGGCATTGCAGTTACAAATCCCCGAAATACTCAATGTTGACATTCTGCTATTGACTCGAAAAAGTAGTAGTGGGGCGTTATAGTTTGCACTTTATACCCTGAAGCTTAGATCAATAATTGAAATGTCTAAAATGCTGCACTTACTGAAATGCTTAAAATGATGGAATATGGCGGACACAATGTACCCTAAGATTATATCAACGTTGAAGTGCTGAAAACTTAATGTATTCATTGAGTAGCAATTGGTTACTGCATTTTGCTGTAGGTTAAGTATTCGGCCATTGGCTCAAAATAAAAATAAAAAAGTGATTTCTCTTCACCCAAAATAGCACCCTAGCTTAAATCAATGTTGAAGTACTGAAACTTCCATGTGTTAATCAAGTTAGTATTACGTACTGCATTTGGGCATTCTGCTATGAACTCGAGAAATAGGATAACACTTCACCCAGAAGGTATAAGTTCACAATAGGTGGGATTATAGTGGACTTATCATACCCTAAGCTTTAAGCAATCATTGAAATGCTGAAACTCTAGTGTATATTAAACCCTTGCTTACACTGTACAGTATGAGATTTCAATTTTTTAATTAAGTTGCTATTGACTATTGTATGTTGAGTATTCTGCTACTATTCTTTACTGCATTTTGGGTATTGTGATACTCATTACTGCATTTGGGGTATATTCTACTGTGGACCAAAACAGAAGTGGAATTGCACTTCACCCAAAAGAAATATAGATTCAGAACTTAATGTATAACACTTCACCCGGAAGGTATAAGTTTACATTAGGTGGACTATAGTGGACTTACCATAACCTAAGCTTTAAGCAATCATTGAAATGCTGAAACTCTAGTGCATATTAAACCCTTGCTTACACTGTACAGTATGAGATTTCAATGTTTTCATTAAGTTGCTATTGACTACTGCATGTTGAGTATTCCGCTATTATTCTTTACTGCATTTTGGGTATTCTGCTACTATTCATTACTGCATTTGGGTATATTCTACTGTGGACCAAAACAGAAGTGGAACTGCACTTCACCCAAAAGAAATATAGATTCAAAAAAAAGGATCAAGATGAAATTGCTCTACCTTAAAGCTTAAATCAATTATTGAAATGCTCAAAACCCGTCTAGTTAAAAAACTATTACCAATTATTGCAGCCTGGTCCACATCCGTTTCTGCATTTTGGGCATACCCAGGAGTTCCCTTCCTGCATTTCAAGCCCAATGTCCTCTCCATGCCTGTTCTTCAAGCAAGGCCCACAAAATCTAATAGGGCAGTTAGAACATTGAACATGGTCTTCCACTGTTTTCTGTCTGCACCAATGACAGGTTTTGCCATTGACAGAATCATAAAGGCGACCGCCCTGACGCCTAACTCCAGGATTTGAGTTCCTTTTGGTTGCAGATTTTGGGGTTTTTCTGTTGTCGTCCTCTTCTTCTGTAGACATTTTTTTTTACGGCAGAGAAGTAGGAATTTTTGGGCGCTACAGGAGGTTTAGCGCTGTATTTGTTTGGGATCCAATGTGACCGTTATGACGAATCCTAGGGGCTGGATGTCGGCATTGTCATTGCACAAAAGCAGTACTTTAAAAAATCTGGCCAATAAATGGTTTTTCTGACTATATGGTCAACTATATCCGTAAGGAATGCGTTTTAAAAGGTCAAAAAGGGAAGTTGTGGTATCCTTGGCAACATTTCCTGTTTTGGTTTTGTTGGGTGGACAGGAGGGGAGTTTGGGGGACCCGTCTATGCTGGATTCTCACTTCCACTAGGGGTCCACATGGGGTACATCATGTTGATGGGGTTCTTACCTCATGCAAAGAAGCAAGTTGATTGGAGGACAATCTCGTCGTCCAACTCCCCTGGGACCTCTTATTTTTGTGGGTATATACATTTACAAAGTTAATTCATCCAGAACCCAAATAATCATGGATTAATAGAGCGATGTTTTTGTAGTGGATAAGGTCGTGTGATGTGATTTTCACGATTCCACTTTTTAGTTTCAAGTAAATCTACGTTAATCAATAATTCATGAGAAGTGGTTCACGAGAGGCCTTTCTTCACTTAGCATTCATTGCATCTAGGTGATGTTCATTAGGGTGAAGCATGTGGACTTCTTGGAGGAAGCTCATTGCAATACATATGACTCGAGCATGTAAAACCGTGCAATTGCCCTCATAATGAAACCCACTTAGCTTGCTACCCCATTTGCACTTGATTTATTTGTTTTTGTGAATGGATAAGGGTGCATTGGGGGAGGAGATATCTACCATTTTATTTTATTTTTTTAATGTGGATGGATAAGAGTGCACTTGGGAGAGGAGATATCTATGATTTTTTTATTATTTAATGTGGATGGACCAAGGCGCACTTGGGGGATGAGATATCTATATTATATGGTCACTTTAACTAGGCATGTGCTATGGAAATATTGTGTTTTTTGGGCGCATGGAGAGAAACAAACCAATTGGAGGGTGATCTACCAAATAACATTGATAAATTACATAATGTCACAGGTGGTTACCCAATGCATGCAAGGTAACAACATGGTTATAGGGTGATTTGTAATATCAGAGAATCACACCATATTGCAGTGGGTAATTATGCCAAACAAGGTGGTTAGAAGGAAATTTTCCCAAATAATATTCACTAATCACATAACTCTTTAAAGAAGAGACTTTTAGAGAAAATCGTGTTGAGAAATAAAGCATTGACATTATAGATCACAAATTCCCTTTGAGATCAATCTCTAATTTTTTTCTTCAAACAATTATAGATTATGAAGCTCGAAGATAATATTTATCTCATAAAGCCATATAGCCTTAAAATTTGTATAGACAACATTTACCCAACTATATGTATCCATGTCCTTAACAAAGAGGTGTTTAGTTGGGTTTTGGACTGGGGTATTATTAAAAAAGGCTTTGTCAGCTATTTAACTTATTTGGACGTGGTTTGTATTAGGAGGGAAAAAAATGTATAATATGGGCACGAATCAACATCATTCCATATAGCTTACTTTTGAGCTTTAGGAGTCAATCCTAACATAGGCCTACCTCAAGTTGTAACATGCTAATATAAATAAGTATAAGGATGTTTACTTGGGTTTTCAACTTAGGTATTATGGTCAAAATGTTTAAATGGCAATTGGTTTCATTTAGAACCAAGCAAGTTGCAAAGGTTATAAATACACACTTTAAAATGGTGAAAGATTTAATTTAACATATGGGAATCAAGATCAATATATTGTGATTCTCAAAGCCCACCTTGAGTTACATATTTACCAAAGCTTAAAACAATACTTTTCTGTGGGCTAAATGGGATGGTAACAGAGGTATCTTGTTCATTATAAGATATCTTGCCGCCAAAGGAAAATGGTGGAAAGTGCATATGTATGATAAATTGTTGTTTGCTAAATACCTCAAAACTTTGTCTTGCTCCTCTTAACAGTGTGTGGAAAGTGTGGCAAGATATTTTTGGACTATTTGAATGGAGTGATAAATCCCTTTTGTCATGGGATTAACTTTACCACCTCCTCCATTTGTTAGAGTATATGTTAGTGTGGGTTTTTTTATTCCATTGCATGGTTTTTACTACACGTGTATTTACCTTGTTTAGGTGTTGGTAGGATATATGGGATTTACACTTCTCAACCTTTTTACCTGGGGGTTACACTTCCCCACTTTCTATGTATACACCTCTTGTAAAGTTATTTTCTCATGCATTCAATATACAATCTATCTTTTAGCTCGTGTTTATGTAATGTCCCCTTCTCAAAGCTAGTTCACCAAGACGACTCTTAGGCTATCCAGTTATTTCCCACAGGCTAAAGGGTCGAAGAAAAGGGAAATAAGGAAAAAATATAAGTAAGTTACCCAAAAGTAATATCATAAAGGCAACTTATGTTATTATTATTAAAACTAAAGGGGACTTCTTTTTAAGTGACTTAACACTAAAATAGAAAATAAGAGTCACTTTATTAATTAAAGTGTAATAGTCACACATGGAGCGTCCCACTTGGAAAATAGATACATAAAAATATAAAAGGAGGTGAGGGGGTTCATTTAGGGACAACTCTTATCATTCCATCATTTCACTTGGAGAGTTTGATCTTGTTGTTTCAACTTTCTACTATTGAGGATGAAAACCCTCATTAGTAATCATATTTTGGGGATGAAAACCCTCAATTTCTCTTGGGTAGTCTCATATAGAGATCACATTTGAGCTAAAGGTCATATTTATAGAGCTTAAAAGCACATTTTCAGAACTAGGGTATAGTTTTAAAGTGATTTCATAAATTGGCGGTTAGGGAATCATCTACAAATCATGTTTTCATGGTTTCTTATATTGAAACAACCACCAATCAATTGAGATTTGCTTTGGGAGTGTTTTGGGTAGTTTTCACATATTTCTATGGTTGGGCGAAATTGCTAGGGAGGATGGAACAAATCCCTATAGGAGGCCTTGTTTAGTTGTGAAACAGGGTTATGTTTTGGTGTTAGGGCTTGCACCAAGGCCTAAATCTGCCCTAAGGGCATCATTTCTAGCCTTCTAGCCTTCTAGTCTTCAAATTTTGTATCAAACGGTCGGCTGTTGTTATCTTCTATTTTCAGCTAAAAAATAAATAACAATAAATTCAGATCTTTGTTAAAAAAAAATATTTTCTTGCATATACATGTGCCAACAAGGGTTTCTAAATGTTTTGGGCCTTCTGGGTATTGTTGCTTTGTGACTATTTGATGAATAAAGGACAATTTCACATTGTTATATGTTTTTTTTGTAAGGGTTTAAAATAAGAATTAGATTGTTTTCATAATTTTAGATAAGGATTTGTGTGGATTTATATATTTTCTTTATTTGTGCCCTAAGGGGATATTGCAGTTTGGTTCCTCTTTCTCGTAACATTACTCTCTTTATGCATTCATATTTTATTAGTGCTTGGTCTTGACCCACAATCTCACATGTTATCAGAGTTTTTTTGGTAATTAAACACCTTTGTTTTGTTGTGTTTATGCTGGAATCTTGATATTTTCAAGATTTTTATTACAAATCATTTGATATTTGAGTATGTTCTTCTCTTGCAACTTTGGTTTATAGGAAGAATCAGAAACAATGAAGGAAATATGTGGTTTTGTAGGATAATCTTCATTTTGTACATTCTTTTATAGAAATGGACTGCGTCATTGAGTTTGGATTGTGCCAAAACCTTATGATTGATAGTAAACTCAAGTATGTTGTGAAGCAGGTCAGATATGGGATTTTTTGGGTTTCTTATGGTCATCCCTAGGCTATATGGTGGTATTCCATACCACACCAAAGTTTGAGGTTTTTGAGTTTTTCTAGAAAATTAATGGTTTTTTTTCAATTTAAAAGATTTGGTGGTTGTATTCATCATTGAGGTGGGTCATTGAATCTTATCGAGTGTGTTTGTGTGATGTTGTACATGTTTTGATCATTGTACCTATGCATTGATTTGTGGGTCTAGTTGATATGCATGTGGTGGTTCTTATTGTTCAGATATTATTGTTGTTTGGTTATCTGTTTGTGGTGGTTGGTTGTACCTAGGTGGAGTTTATACTTGATATTTTATTTTTCTAACTAGCAGTGAAACCTTGTGCGGTTGTATCACACACCTAGATTTGGTCATGCCTATCCAATAGTTTTGTGTGTGCGACTATACTAGGTCATATGTTTGTGGACGCAGTTGTATAATAGCCATGTGTGTGTGTGTGTATGCAGTTTGATACGACTCTGGTGGATGGCGTGGTTGAGTTGTAGTTCTATTGGTGTGTGATTACGGTAGTGCACACATAGTTGGAGATGGCTATTACACAAATTCCAAAGGCACTAGCCCTAACCCTAGGTCAATTGATAAGAAAGTGGTTCCTTTTGGTAAGCAATTGAGATAAGCCATTCCATAACTCAGTAAGTGAGTGCGCATTCCCTACCAACGGTGACATCATTTGTGCATAAGTTTGGAATTTAGGAGAAGGCCACTCACCACTTTTCCTAGCTTTAACCCCTAATCACATGGAATTTTAACCCTTCATCACTCCCTCCCCAAGGGGGCTTAACTCCTATGGGTAAACTTATTTTTTCAAGTGCTCAAGAAAGTGTTAAAATTTATAAGAGGCAAAAGGTCGCAAAATTTTTGTAAGGTGGAAGAGGAAGTGTTGGAATTCATAAGAGTAAGGAACTTATAAAATCCATAACTTTTTGTTGGCACCTTCGTTTGAGGTGTCAATTTTTTGAAATTGTGTATTTTTTTGTGCTCTTCACACTAGTGCTACTTTTAGTTTCTTGTTTGACCTCTATGAGGCACGTTGAAGCATTGGAAAATTATATTCACATTATATTATAAAGTGCCACAACTTGGGTAATGTAATAACGAACTATGATAAATTTCCATTTTGAGGGTTTCATCATGGGTTTTGGTACTAAATTTCATCGTTCCATTATCAAGCTAAATTGCAGATGTAACTAAGCCCTAGTAGTCTTCGATCTACCTCTGGAATTTCTGTATGGATCCCATTCTACATGTCTTCTTCTTCTTTTTGAACTATAGTTCTTGGTCTTTCCTTTCCAAATCTCATGGACTCCTAAACAAAAGCCTAAAGTGCCCTGAAAACAACTGACATAGTGCCCTATGAACTAACTAGGTCTGACTAAACTCTAAGGATTCCTCTCTGCAACATTATCCAGCCTAAATTGATGCTCTCCAAAAATTTCACTGCTTGGACCATACATTCTCAGAAGTTCTTAAAAGATAAAAGTTGAGTCTCCGTCTAAAAGTTATAAAAATTTACACACCCTCATATCCTCCATCTTCTTTCAATTGATGGGTCCAGATACTTACTATTCCATGTACAATTGAGGAAAATTAGTGTTCACAACCTTCCTAGAGTCTAGATGTTACATGGTGCTTTGATATCTCACCTTAGTGATTCTTTGTAGGTTGCATTATGACATTCCTCGACTACCTATTGATACTTCGGAGTTCAGAATACAAAATTATATTAAATACTGCAGCAAAGGTTACATGTATGGCCAACCCGATTATGGGATTACCAAGCATTTCACACTTCCTTGCCAACATTCATAATCAACATTACATGCTTCTTGGCACCACATGTATGATTGTGGTAGTTTAACCACCTAACCACTAACCACAACATTAAATGTCTACCTTGATCACATGTCAACATAAATCGATGAGCCTATTCTTATTTTCATGGTCTAATTCTCACAGTGATTTCTTCCTTCTTTTGCAGGCCTGAAAGTCATTCTACCATGTAGCTTGTTTCTATTTTAGATTTTCCACGTTGTTTCTGTAGAGGGATTGGGATGATTATTTGCACCTGTGATCATATTTGTATGTCTTTAAAGATGTCAGCCACATTAATGCTTTCTTCCATTCCTACTAGAAATTAATTCTTCAATATTCTGAGATTTCCCATAAATTGTTAGACCTATATGACACCATTGATAACATTCCCTCCCCGTCTATTTAATTTGACATGGATATTCACCACCTGTTGTTTCATCAAAGTTCAGAGTTTTTTCAAGCTTGAAGTGTTATTTGTCCAGGAAGTTGCACTTATTCAATAGGATTCTCCATGATAACTGTTGTTTCCTTCTTACATTGGGAGGTCCTCTAACACATGACATTTCATAACTATTTCTTGCGACTCTCACCTTTCATAGTCTTGATGGGACTATTGACAAAGATATGCTGTCTCCCCATTCCTCTAGTTTGTTTATAATACTTCCTAGAATCCCTCAAATGGATACATCTTATGGCTTTTGATGGATATATTCACTTCTCCACCGCTTTTACATGCTTAGCATGGTGACACCATTTGCATGTTGAAGGAAGATATTATTCAAACTTGATCAGAAGTTCATTCTGACACCTTCTGCAGGAAGATGAGCTTATTTATAGCTGAATTCCCGATTGGGATGCAAATGGTGATCGATCATGATTTCCTGAGATAACTGCTATAAGTCCTACTGCAAGTGGTTATCATAGAATTAGAAGGATCTGCTTAGTCACTCTGGGAGGGCTTATTGCTTCCCTTTTCTTCAGACATCTATCTTACGATAGCATTGTTGAAGAAGGTCTGCGAAGTGTAAAAGATTTTTTTCCTTGTCTTCTCTTCTTCGATGACCTGGACATCAAAGATAGGCTAACATCCCCCAAAATTAGA
The DNA here is from genome assembly GCA_019776745.2 of Taxus chinensis. NCBI lineage: Eukaryota > Viridiplantae > Streptophyta > Pinopsida > Cupressales > Taxaceae > Taxus > Taxus chinensis. Next base: position 111,240,921 of record CM034153.1, read on the forward strand.
TGTTTTCGTCATAGTCACCATGTTCGAAAAGTTACCAGACAAGTTCGAATCAGGGGGAAAAAGTTCGACAAGTTCTTAGGAATGCATTTCAATCGGTTCGGTTTGGCTCGGTATAAATGGATAAATGATAACTGATAACAAAATATAGATAACAAAGATACAATATGTGACAGAGATGCTAAGACAGATATTTGAAAAGAAAATTGTTGATAAAAGAAAGACAATCTTGCTTAAGTCGATGGTGACCTGAGATTAACTAGTGTGGTCGACGGTGGCTGGTGCAGGGCTAACCAAAAAGGATGCAAAGGACAAAACTAGAGTCCACATTTGAGATGTTAAGTCTGATGTAGAGGTAGTAAGGAACATAGATGATGTAATTGGAAGTAGATCTGAAGTGGGAGATGGTAGGGTCGATGACAACTGGATTAGATCGATGACGATCAAGGTCGAGAGAAGCACATCAGGGTTGATAAGCATGTGGATGACTGAGATAGGGCGCTCTAGATAAAGAGGAAGTTATGGAATAAAAGCAGATGATGATGCAGATAGAGGATAAGGTTAACACAGGGTGGGTCGACGACAACCAAGATGGGTTGACAATGACCAGATTGAGATTTAGGATTTAGCAAGTAGGAATGATTGGAAAAGGGGCATGCAGAGGATCAAGATGATGTTGAAGAACAAACAGAGTTTTGGAGCGAGTTATAAACCTGTAAAACAAAAATAGTGAAGCAAAGAAAGATATTTAAACAATACAAAAACTTCAAAAATCCATTGTTAACATGCGAAAGGTGCCAAGGAATCTTTAATCTGATGGTTGATCACAAGGAGGAGAGAGAACAAAATTTTTTGTAAGAAATCCCGAAGTCCAAAGTGCTTAAGTTATTTGAGTGGAGGGGTGGTGTTATATTAATAGGGTCAACGATGACCCACATGAGTCACCGACAAATGGAGAAAACTACAAATTAGGTAGGTGAAGGTCAGATTTGATTTCGAAGATTTAGGTTTTAAAATGGCTAAAATTGAGGTGACAGGCTATTTTATGGTTGCATGCCTATGAAGGGAGAAATTAGGGGGAGTTAAAAGGGGTGGTAGGTGAGGAATTTAAGGATATTAAATGGGGGAGGAATAATAAATTTCATATTAATAATAGTAATGTGAGAATGGGGTGGATAAATTTGTGGATAATTAAATGAGATAAATGCTAGGATTAGAATAGGATAGGATATGAAAATAAGAGTTAAGAGGGGCAATGGGGGTAAGAGGGAAATTGAGATTTTGAATAAGAAGGGAGGGATGAATGTGTGAGATGAATATAAAAGAGAAGTGAACACGGGATGGGGACAGCGTAACCAAAATTGGTGTCAATATTTGCCCCTTTTTGTCAAGTGGTTTTTGTTTAAGCAATCTGCGAGACAAAAACTAGAAGTGATGATGAAAGATGATGGTTGAGGTGCTCCCCCTCAAACTAGGGATTGATGATACAAAGGGGAGTCGATTACGAGTTTGAAAGTGATGGAGGGATGAGGGAAGGAAATGGGTGGGAAAATAAATAGGAAGGTGCCCCAAATGAAGGGGGATGATCGTTGATGGGATAAAAACAAAAACAAAAATATGTTGGTGACCTTGGAAACACATTGGTAGGATCATAGCATGGCCTGCAATGGAGGCAATGCTGATGACCTACAAACCCTGTGAGTTAAAAAAAGTCACTCCGAGATGGAGCGAATCCAACAAGAATCTTCTCGGATGGATGTACAAACCATGGGACCTCACGAGTCAAAGGCAGACATCAAAAGTATGCGCAAATAAATGTGAGGATGGTCAAAATGATGGTTGGATAGAAGGCCAGGCAATAAAGTGGGGCAAGAGATTATGTGTTGTCCTTCAAGTGTGAGGAAGTAAAAAGATGCGTCTTGGGTGGGATAAAGATACAAGATGTCCCAGGGTAGGAATTTAAAATGAGAAATGGTGTCCCAAGAAGGGCAAGATAGATACGCAGGCTAAGCCAAAGATGTGCTATGGGATAGGTACAGACAAGCGAAAGAGGTGGGGTGAAAGGACAAATTTAAAGGGTGACTTAATTAGGAGATTGGTCAAGATGAGGGAAAATAAGCAAAATTAGGGTTTGGGTTGATGGTGACTGCATGAGTCACCGACGACTGGGACGATTCAATGACGACTAGGGTCGACATGCCTATATAAGAGACTAGGGTGGTCGAAGGGGCTCATTTACACTGTTCGAGATTGTGAATTGAGAGCTCAGAGAGAGAGAGAGAGAGAGAGAGAGAGAGAGAGAGAGAGTTGTGTGATTTGAGGAATATGGATGCTAGCGGTGGAACGAGGAAGTGCTAGAGGACCAGACAAGTGGTAAGAATCTAAATCATAACTTAGTTTTTAATTTAATTTAATTTTATTGTTGTTTTTGAATTTTTTGGGAAAATTAATAGGCGGGAAGGGCTAGTCGATGGTGACTGGGCTAGTCACTGTCGACCGGAGGCACTTCAGGCGTCAACCCAAAGGAGGTCGTCGTCGACTAGGTAAAGATTAGGTTAATTTGATTGAAATGGAAATTTTTGATGATGAGTCTCTGATAGGTAATTGTTTGATTGGTTTTTCTAGGCTAAAGAAACTTTATGTTTGAGAGACCGGGTCCCGACATTATTTGATAGGATTAGAGGAGATGTGATAAAAGTGGAGTGGGATCACCCGATAGTAGTGGTACTGACTGGATTTTTCCACTATCATAGGGTGTCAAGAGATACAAGCCTCATGATTGCATTGATCGATAGGTGAGACCCATAGACGAGCACATTCTGGCTCAAGATGGGCGAGATGTTGGTCACACTAGAGGATATGTACCATATTTTGAGACTACCAGTCTAGGGGGCAATTGTGGTGCCTATCACAACAAAAGGGAGGATGGGTGTACTGATCCAGTTATTTGGAGTAGACGTTGCACAAATTGCATTTATTTTGGGGGCCTTTCACATAGAGGATCGATATCACATAGGGGCATTTATTTTGGGAGTAGATTGATATGCTTGATTATGATGGCGATATCATGTTATATTTTGTCAGACTCATGTGGAGCCCAGTTTCCATGGACACTAGTAGGGGTACTAGCAAATAAAGTGGAGCATCAGACAATGTTTGCATTTGGTGTTGTGATGCTTACACAAGTTTATTATGAGTTATGGATGTATACATCTAGGCAGAGGACAAACATGTATGTGGGCTTCTTACTACATTGTTGGGCGTATGAGCATATTGTTAGGAATTTAGTGTTCATAGTGTGAACATATGGTTTGAATATTAGTATTATTTAATATTTAAATAATATGTGAGTGTGCACAATTAGTTGTCATGCACAACTCATAGAGATAGGAGTGTGTGAGAGTATCTTGGGATTGGGAATAAGACTAGGGATTAGAGGAGAAATATGGGGATAAGATGATGAGACTTGACTCCATGATTATAAGAGCAAGCAATTGTATAAAATGCCCTCCACTAATCAATAGAAATTGCTCCATTATTCTCTATATTTTATTTATTTATGTGTTTTCTCTATTTCCATGTGTTAATCTAAAATTGTTGTTGCTTAAATTCATTGTCAAATCTAGATTTTTGATATCATCTGGTATCAGAGCAGGCTAGGACGAGTTATGAGAGTCATTGCAGGACAAAACCGCAACCTCTAAGATGTATATCTGAGAGTTTTGAAGCTTCCGTTACCATTTTCTAAAATCTAATCTTAAAAAAAACGACTAGTAAATCATGTTTTTTCAAAAACCCAGATTCTGAATCTTTTGATTTTTTTGGGTTTGAAGATACATATTTTATTGCTCTATAGTTAAAATTTCATAATAACCCAGTTTCTGGTTTAAGATAAAACGTGAAATAGATTATGACGTCTGAAGCAATTTCTAAAATCCAGGACCACAATTCACATGAATGTTGCATAATTCTTTATTGTTTAAGTTGTTCTATTATTGTACTTTGTTTTTAGGGTGTTATTCAAAAAAGTAATTATTGATTACTTTTTTTGTGAATTTTATTGTGTCTATCCAAGTTGAGTGTTATGGTAAAGTGATAGTTTAGTGAGTCATTGTAAAAGTATATTATAAAAATTGAAAAAAAATCCTCACTTGTCAAAAGTCAGATGCATTTTCACTTGTACGCGATGTACATAGTGAGGGGGTGCATTATCGGTTGAAACCGACACCCAATAGAATTGTAAAATGAGCCTTAAAGATAAATTCACTCGAGTTAGCAGCATCACCATGGAGGCTGGAGGTAACGAAGGAAGGAGGCGTGTTAGCGACCTCTCGTCAGGCACCATCAATGATGCCGTAATATTGCTTTGGTGGCTATATTTTTTCAGTTGTGTTCGGTGTGTTTAATTGTAGCATGTGTGGTAGTAAATAAAGAACAAATGGATAATTTTTGTTCATAGTTAGGAACATATTTTCCTGTATTTTGTTCTCTTTTGTAAATTGTGGGTGGAGAAACGTGCACGTTGCTATGAAAGTGGTTAGTGGTCCACTAGAAAACCAATTTGAGAGTTTGTGAATCTCTTAGAAAATCACATACATAGTGGTTAATGGTTCTACTAGAAAATCTGTTAGAGTTGATGGTACTCTTTGAAAACCATTGGATTGTAGAACATGAGCAAGTACTAGACAGAACTCACCCATGTTCACACTAAGGGGGTGAATGTTAGTAACTTAGTGTTCATAGTGTGAACATATTGTTTAAATATTAGTATTATTTAATATTTAAATAATATGTGAGTGTGCACAATTAGTTGTCATGCACAACTCATAGAGATATGAGTGTGTGAGAGTATCTTGGGATTGGGAGTAAGACTAGGGATTAGAGGAGAAATATGGGGATAAGATGATGAGACTTGACTCCATAATTATAAGAGCCAGCAATTTTATAAAATGCCCTCCACTAATAAATAGAAATTGCTCCATTATTCTCTATAGTTTATTTGTTTATGTATTTTCTCTATTTTCATGTGTTGATCTAAAATTATTGTTGCTTAAATTCATTATCAAATCTAGAGTTTTGATATCACATATAGTCATAGTGAGGCCACTAGGGCTTCCATGGGTGACGGGGGATCATATAGAGTTGGCGGTAGGATTTTTGAGATGGCGATTCGACCATGCTCATGGAGACATGGGGAGAGGGGGGAGGAGTGGTATGAGGAGATATTGGGGAGATTGGAAGTGGATGATGTTAAGTGGAGGTTATACAAAGGCTTCGCTGCATGGCCAGGGAAAAATGTATAGATAACAAGCATGAGGAGTGTGAGGTGGGTAAAGGGGCAAAGACCTAAGATGATTGAGGAGGTACAGTTCACTAGGGTGATGAAATTTTTTGGAATAGTACAAGGCGTAACTTGAGTGCCTATCTGATATAGGCGTGATGAGAATGAGAGGGACCTTTATGTCCCTATGATGGTGGACCCACTAGTAGAGGATGGGGAACCTTGGGATGATGATGAACATGTGGGGATGGGAGAAGGATATGTAGATTGGTGGACACAATAATGGGTGATTAAGGCCACCGAGGATATTGGACAGGTAAGAGAGGAGGCAATGGTGCCTAAAGGAGAGGAGGAGGTAACGCCTGGAGGAGAGGGTGGAGATGGGGGAGCGGCAACTGAGATAGCCTGCTTACAGGTAGAGTTAGATACTATGTGATAGGAGAGGGATATAACATGACATGAGGTCATGGGTTACATCAGGAGAGAGACCTCACCATACAATAGTGAGACCGATACCGCAATCAGAGGGAGGCCTATAAAGCCAGATATGGAGATATTGGATTCATAGTTGCAATCTTAAGGAGTGAGGCACCAGAGGCTTCACAAGGATCTGGTCAGATGGCTTTGCCTAGTATTATATCACTAGAGCAGTGCAAGGCATTGGGTGCAGAGACGCACTACAACGAGTGCATTGTTACATCTAGATTGCTCAATGTGTTGCGTTATGTGGCCTATCTAGCAGGGGAGTGGAGAACATGGAGTGTAGTATGACCGACGACATCTGGGAGCACGACTAGCATGGCGTAGCCAAAGTGTGATCTAGCTCCAGTTGACAGGAAGGGAGGTGGACAAGCCCCAACTACAAGAGGACATGGATTAGAGCTTAGAGCATCTTATCTGTAGTTCAACACTTAGTGGGTGAACATTGTACATAGATTTTGATATGGATTTTGATGTATATATTTTTGAGATAGAGCCCGTAGAGGCCTATCACATATGTATGGACACATTTTGATGTGTGTTTGTGTATACATACATACATATACATACATACATATATATATATATATATATACACACATGATTTTGTCATGACTTATATGTGTTGTGTGATTATTTATGTGATTGATTTTATTATATTATGGATGTTGGTTTAGATGTTGGATGTGATATGATATATATTGCCGATGTGATGTTTTGATTACTTGATTTTTGATGTGATAGTTTGATTATATGTTAGATATATAATGATTAGATGTTGACACAGATATGCGATGTGATGTATGGATTACATTATTTGATGTGATGATATGATAGATGTTCATTAGGAAATGATGTGATATATGGTAGGTATGAGATGACTGAGATTAGAATAGATGTGATGGGTTTAGATGCATATGTTAGATTAGATGATGGATGGATTTATGTTTAAATGTAGGGGATAATGTAGATATAGGTGATGATTTGATAGATGGTGATTTATATATTGATTAGATATTTAGGAATATATGAAGGATTAATATTAAATGATGTAATAAATGAATTAGACATGGATGTAAAAGCTAGGATAGTGTGGTTAGAAAGAGCACGACCGTAGTGGGGTGACCCGAGTGGGATAAAGTACACTTCAGTGCAGAGGGGAGCGTATGTGGAAAATATGTTTTTGAACTGGATTATAGGCAAAGCATGAGAGGGAATAATGTAGAGCAATGCCCTTATGACCAATGACAGGTGTTAACACATAACTAATGGTAGTTAGTCACATTTAAGATCATGAGAGAAAAGATGGAAAGTGTGCTTATAGACCCACTGTAGACCCAACAAAGGGGTTAAGATGGAGCTTATACAGGGAAAATAGGTTCTCATTAGGTGGTAGTCCTAGGTCTATGCCCCATCTCTGAGTAATATAGCACAAATTGATCAATGCGGAAGTTTGTGGAGGATGGGAAAGAAATTTGAATCGATAGGGATGCTTTTTTTGGATTTTTGCTTTTCTTTTGAGATTTTAAGAAGGCTAATCAATACATGAAGCCTTTGCTGCCATGATATAAAATAGTAGTCATCCTTCAAAGGAGTGGTCTATGATTAGGATTTGCTTTGGATTTTTTATTTTTGACATCTGCTTTAAATGGAAGGATGGAATGCATGATAGATGTCCTTCAAGGGATCAGTTTGCACTTTTGATAAATTTTTGCTTGATATAAGCAACTGTCCTTCGAGGGATCAGTATGTTTTTGGATAAGATAGCTTTTTGATATGAGCATCTAGAATTTTGACTTTTGGATAGAGCTGGGGATAGCCAAGTAAACCACTTGGGGAGGGGAAGATAATATGTATAAGTGACACCTTATGGACCCTTATCATGGTTCTAGTAGGTAGATAAGGGGGTGATGGATGTAATGATTGTGGAGTTCCCACCTAGAAGGAGGAACTTGTCCATATGGAATATGCTATGAGCAGAGTTGTGGTGCCCATATTTAAGGTCATAGATAGGCTAGTGATAGTAGACCATATAATTCCAAATCATCACAATGAGAGATGGAAAGGCTAGTGATGGAAAGGATTGCTAAGTGTGACTAGGATCACGTTGGTAGGTATGTTAATAATAGTAAGGTCACAAGTGCAAGGCGTTGAGAGGTTCCATTTCTGGTTTACCATCGTGGGAGGATAAGCAATAGAATCTGGACCCATACTTATGTGTGATAATATATGGTCCAATCTAGTTGGGAGAAAACTTTCCATGTTGGCTCCTTTCTAGAGTAGTGACATTCTGATTTTCTTTTAAGACAAGGTCACCGATGTTAAAGTCACGTTCCTTGAGATGTTTTTTATAAGCACATTTGATGTGCTCTTGATATACATGATGGTGTTGAAGAGTGATTAAGTGATTTTCATCTAGCAATTCAAGTTGGGCTAGACACTCCAGATGATAGTCCTCGTCAGAGATAAAATCACAGAGAGAAACACATAAGGATGGGATTTCAACTTTGAGGGAAAGAACAAATTCAAAGCCATAGAAGAGGGAGAAAGGAGTAGCGCTCATAGAGGTGTGGATGCTAGTCTGATAGGTCCACCGGGAGAAGGGAATGTGAAGATGTCAATTACGTCCTAATTTGTCAATTGCTTTAGAAATAATATTACAAAGGGTTTTGTTAGTGGCTTTGGCTTGGCCGTTAGCTTAAGGATAATAAGAAGAAGAGAAGCTAAGCTTAATGTTGAAAGAGTCACAAATATTCTTGAGGTCTTTATTTTTGAAGGACTTTCTATTGTCCATGATGATTTTATGGGGAACGTCGAAATGGAAGATGATGTGCTGGTAGAGGAAGTTGACAATTTTTTTAGCTTTAGTGGACATGAGTGGAATGGCTTCCACCCACTTTGTGAAGTACTCGGTAGCGGTAATGATAGAATGATGACTCTGAGAGGAGCGTGGATTGATGAGACCAATGAGGTTGAGGCCCCATTGTGAGAAAGGCCACAAATCTTGACCTCCTACAATGCCTAGCTAGGAATATAGATGAGGTTGGAATGTTGTTGGCATTTAACACACTTTTTAACATATTCACAACAATCTTTACTAAGAGTGGGCTAGTAATAGCCCAGGTGAAGAACATGTTTGGTGACATCCAAACTGCTGAAGTGTCTAGCACATATGTCGTCGTGGACTTCTTGTATAACGTGAATAGATTAATGTGACTTAAGGCAATGTAGTACGATGTCATCAAATCCATGCTTGTAGAGGATGTTGTTAAGGATAACATAGTGGTTAACGCTTTGAAGAAATGATCTCCTACCATTTTTGGATAGGTTGGAGGGAATTTTGGATATGGATAGGTAGTCGAAGATCTAAGAGAACCAAAGATTTGATTGATTGGTGTCGACAAGAGTGACACAAAGAATCTCATGGAAATGAGATGACTGATCAAGATGATGAACAATGATAGATAGCTTGGATTCTTTGGTTGCCCACGGGATGTGAGATGTGAGGGATGCCATAGTATCTGCAAAGTAGTTAGATGAGCAAGGGACAAATTAGACGGTATATTGATCAAAGGCCTCAAGAAGAAAGTTGACAATGTTCTTGTACTTCTGAAGGACTTTGTTTTTGCATTGATAGGTTCCCTTGACTTGATTATTGATAAGTTGAGAGTCGCCATAGATGTCAAGAATTTGTACACTGAGCATGGCAACAATTTTGAGACCCAGGATAAGGGTTTCATACTCAACCATATTGTTGGTACATTCTAAGTTAAGCTTATAAGCGATGGGGATAGGGGTATCCTAAAGAGGAATGATGATAACACCAATGCCTCCCCCTTTCCGACACTTAGATCCATAATAGAAAAGTGTCATCCGAAGGGGGGAAAATTCGTGGTCGATGGCATGGATGGATTTGTCTAAAAATTGTTAATGAGGAATATGGTTGTCATGAAGAGGGGCTTCAACGAGTTGATCAACAATGGCTTGGCCCTTGATAGATTTACGATATATGAACTCTATATTAAACTCAGTCATGAGCATGAGCCATCGAGTGATGTGATAATTATGATAAGGCTTGGATTGCATGGTTTTAAGGAGATTGAAGCTAGTAATGACAAAGGTCTTGTGATTGAGTAGATAGTGGCGAAGCTTAGAAGTGGTGAAGAAGAGAGTTCAGCAACATAGTTTTATAATCGAGGAGAGTGCGACTAATAAAATAGATGGTTTTCTCCCTGCCTTGCTCGTCGTTTTCAGCTTTAGTGTAGTGGGTCCCCCTTATAATGAGAGGAGAGTGCGACTAATATAATAGATAGGTGTCTTGCTCCCTGCCTTGCTCTGTCGTAGTGTGCCAAACATGGCACCTAAAGCATGATTGGAGAACAGAGATGTAGAGGTAGAAAGGCTCCCCCTCAAATTTACATGGAGGTGAGTAACAACAGGTGGTGGTGATAAAAGGTATTTGCTTGAGATCGTCAAAGGCCTTCTGACAATGCATGTATGGATACATCCCAATTGAATTGGGTGTCTTTCAATGCCGTAGAAAGGAGATGATGGAAAGGTTTGTAGTGGTCAGAAATTTGCATGAAACGAGATGAAGTGAAGTTGTCCCCTAGATGTATATTGATTGAAATTGAATTCTATTCAAAATAATAATAATGTACTGAAGACTACAAAGTTGCTTGAGATTATAAGGAGGAGGCATCTCAAGGATAGATTTGATTTTGGTTTCTAAATTTAAATTGGAATCATTATAAATATCATTTATAGGTCAACTTCAATGCATCTGATAGAAATGATGAAGCCAAGGAGTTTTCCGGTTAGCACTCAAAGTTGCTTGAGATTATAAGGAGGAGGAACACACACTTATGAGGAGATTCCGAACACACAAGATTCAAGTGGAGGAAGAATTGGATAAAATGTGTGAAGAGGGTTTCAAGGACAAAAAGATGGTCCTGTTGACGTTTAGATTTTCCCAAGAGGTCATCGAAGTAATCCTATATGGTTTTATGGATAAGGTTATGGAAGATATAGGTCATAGTGCGTTGATAGATGGCCCCCACATTTTTCAAACCGAAGGACATGAAACGATATAGAAGGTTCCCCAAGGGGTGATGAAATAAGTCTTATGTTGGTCTTCTGGTGTGATGAGAATCTGATTGTAACCAAAAAATCCATCCATAAGAGAAATCATCTCATGGCCTACTATTAATTCGACTAACTAATCGATGTTGGAAAGGGGAAAGTCATCCTTAGGGCAAGCAAGATTTAAATCTCAGAAGTTGGTACAAATGCGAAGCTTTCTAAAGGATTTGGAAATAGGTACAATGTTTGAAACCCATTGCGGATAGTTGATGGTTGGATGAAATTAGCAAAAAGAATGCGTTGTAGCTCTTCTTTGACAAGGAGAGAAATGTGAGGATGTATGCAGTGAAGCTTCTACTTAACAATCTTAGCGTCATGAATGGTGACAATGTTATGGATGAAGATGGATGGATCGAGGCTTGGCATGTCGGAGTATGACCATGCAAAGGTTTGGCTATGTTTCTAAAGAAACACAATGAAGGCTTCTGAGCTCTTGTGGTTCAAGATATTGGCTAACCTCAAGGATGAGGGGCTCTTGCAGAGTCCCTACGTTGATGTTGATAGTGGATTCATTGAGAAGGGTAGATGTTTCAGGAGGTAAGGTCTTATGAAGATGAGAATCTTCTACCCCCATGTACGAAAGGATGGAGTCATCATCGTTGCATTAGAGAATATCGATGGTAAGGGAATCCTCCTCTACCATGTCAGGGAAAATGAGAGGAAGGGACCTTGCTTCACCCCCAGTATGGTAAGTGACCAGTCCTAGGGTGATGGTGGAGATTAAAAAAAAGCTAGAGGAAAGGGACACATTATCATCCATGTCCATGGCGTCGTTAGATGGAGAAGAAGTGGATGATGAATCGATGTGCATGGGAGATGTAGAAGAAGGTTGCATGAGGGTGTCAGTGGGTTGTCCCTTAAAACCCAGTCCAAATTTTTCATGAGGCTCATAGGATTGGTTAATGACAAGATCATGCATACCTTGTTCATAACATTTAAAATTGAATCCCTTCCGCGCACAGCAGTGGAGGTAGGTATAGGTGAAGGATTTATTATAGAGGAAGTAGAATCCGTTAGTGTATGGTTTGGTATGGGTTGATTGTCGATATGGGATGAAGGGTGATCAATGTTGCCATAGATGAGGTTGGTTTTGAGATGAGGCAGACCAAAGGAAATGATATCCCTGACATTTGATTGATACATTGGTGTTTTATCAGGTCTACCAAGTCAATTAAGGGAGGGAAGATAATTGAGAGCAAGGATTTCATACTCCCCCAGAGATAAACACCACATCACATTATCAAGAGATTCATCATTAGGTAACTTAGATGCAGGTATTGGAAGAACTAGTGGATTCTTCGGAGGATGAGTCTTGCTTTGGGATGAGCACGTCATTTCTTCGATAAGTCATATGACATGTCTTAAAGGGAGGAAGGTCAGAAGGAATAGTATGGATCTTCCCCTCATGTCCATATTTGATGTAATGGTGGAGAGTGGAGGGGAAACAACACATGGCATGAATCCATGGGTTCCCAAGTAAGAAATTGTATTGAAACCCCCCCTCAACGATGTAGAAGAATTCATGGAGGATTTTTCACTGAAGTGAATGGTTAGGATAATTGTGCCCAAAGTAGGGGCTACAATGTCGTTGAAGGTGCGTAGAACCATGGGTGATTGAGCAACGAAAGATTTGGGAAGTTTGAGCTAATTGAAGGTGTGCGATGAGATGATATTAATGTTGGAGTAATTTTCTATCATAGGGTGGTAGATTAATATGTCATTGATGTAGACAGTGATGAAAAGGGCAAGGTCATGATCTTCAAGTAAGATTTTTGGAATCTCCCAATCATTAAAGGAAATGGTGGTGGAAGCGGTGAGAGCCTCAACAAGGGTTGTAAAGGGGTGAGATTATTTGGATGAGATGGGAATACATTCCAAGGCCTCAATGAGGGCTTGTCATTGATTAAGAGAGCTCGAGATAAGTTCATAAAGAGACATCTTAACGGGAGCTTGGTGTAGTTTCCTAATGACGCTTTGTTTGATGGTGGCTGGTTTTTAGGTTGGTGGTGCGGCTAAGATGGACACCTTAGCCTTGGATGAAGAAGGGGATGGAGTGGGCTTGTCGAAGGGAGTAGTGATGACAACCTTTAATTTAGATTGCATAGATGGTTGTGACTCGTGAGGACGAGAATGGGTGGTGATACAAATGACGTCGATATAAAGGGGAGGACCATCCTTAGGAGAGGTAAAGGTGGGTGGAGGGATAATGATCAAATATGTCGATGAGGAAGAGGCTTTAGAGGTTACAAACTTGATTGGAGGATGGGGTTTGGATGTGGATTGACTGGTAGATGGGAGAGGGTTATCTTATTTGATGAGAAGATCATCTTATTTGATAAAGTTGTCGATGAGGGTGCGAAGGGCCCTACAGTGTTATGTGTCATGTTTGAGGACAAAATGAAAGACATATACAGTGTTGGAGTCAAATTGCGTGGGCTTTGTTATGCATAGGTAAAAGGGCTTCATGGGGGGAAGGGTGATTTCGGATGCTTGGAGGAGATGCTAAAATATTTTAGTGTAGGATCCAATGATGATTTATGAAGGTGAAGTGTTACGATCTTTGAGAGGATTTTCCTTGGAGGAAGATGATGAAGGTAAGAGAGGAGCGTTGCTCTTATAAGGCTTCGTAGAAGCCTTCAGTTTAGATTTTGCTTTAGGGATTTGTGATTTAGATTGAGGAGGAGGGATGATTGATTTAGATGTGGATTTGGAAGGGAGAATGGATGATTTAGATGTGGATTTAGGGGGAGTGATAGATGTTTTGGATTGAGGTTGAGTAGTGGTAGATGTTTTGGATGAAGAGTGTGGTGCCAAAATAAAAGGTTGAGGCCCTAAGATAGATGTTTGGATGGTGGGTGACTTGGATTGACAAGACTTGGAGGGAGGAAGTTCTAACATGTGGATGGGTAAGTGACTTCTAAGTGGGGACGCTAAGGTTTTTAGATTTCTGATGCGAGGTTTTACCCTTGGCATGGACGATGATAATTTCAACAATGAGATCTGTAGAGATGGAACTAGGTGATGTGGATGTAGGTTTCATTGAAGGTGTTGGGATAGATGATGGAAATGGTTTTTGGATAATGCATTTAATAAGATCCGAAGGAGTTATAGATGGTTTTGAAGATGTTGGTATAACAGTGGTAATAGTTATGGGAGACGAGGATGAGAGTGAGACAACCTTTGAGGTTGTGTCAGGGGAGGATGTTTGCATAGTAGATGTTTGAAGGGGTGGCATGGATAGGACGAGAAGATCTCCCTACTATGATACCAAATCTTAACATAAAAACATGAAAAATTTAGTGATCATAAAAAAAATGATTACAAACACATGAGATGACAACAAATATTATAGGAATTGAACTACCTTATCAAATCTACATAAGGCAAATGAGATATTTCTCGGATAGTGGAAAATATGCAGCAATATCATATTTCCCCCAATTGCCCTATAAGAATAGATTCAGGAAACAACACTCCAACAATAGGAAAAATACCTAGTAATAGAGGGATTATGAAAATTATGTCATAGGAAACTAGATACAAAATAATAATAATTTAAACTATTACATTTATTCATTTAATATACCCATGATGAATTAAGTACCTAGGCTATTCCTAACAACTTATTGAGCCATTTTATATTTTGAGTCAGATTATTGGCTCCTTTTTTATTATGTTTCTCTCTTTGAGTATTTTGTTATGTGTTCTTAACAGTTATGGTAGTTGTTTTGCTTTGCTGCAAAAATGTTTCCTCTTCAAGGAGTTTTAGAATTTTATTTCTAATTTCTATTGTTATTGGCAATTTCTTTAATAAAAAATGTTACATGAGTGTAGGACATATGATTTTGGATTTAAACATAGATTTGTTGAAAAATACCATGATGACAGTTGGATTGTTATACACCATGCCACAATATGAAGGTTTAAATATTGCATTGGATAAAATGATGTAAATTTAATTTAAACATGTGGGAATCGATCAATGGTTTTACTTTTGATTCGGGCTATTCAAATCAAATATAACCTAGCCAATCTCAAAATGTTAACACACATCGATATGTACATGTATAAGGAGGTGAGTTGGATTTTAAACTTAGTATAGTAGTCAAAATTTGGACCTAAAGCACATTTGACATTCATCCCAATGATTCTCATTTACACCTTAATTAACTTAATCATAGAGGCATCTCACTCAATTCCTACCATTAGGTCAACACTTATCACTAAGTTTATTACATGAAACTTGAACTAGACACATCTACAGACCCATAACTACTCATCCCATGTCTCATATCAAGCCCCAAGCTAAACTTTGGCAGAATCACCCAACATGGGGCATAAACAGATGATGTTTTCATCATATACACATAAAAGGCTCAAATTTTCAAAAATATAAATTATCTTAGAAATTTAATGTCAATTGAGTGGGAATAATTTACACAAGTCATATACATAAATTTAGTACATTAAATTTGAACTAACGACATTTTGAAATTATCCTTGGTATTTATCCCAACCCATTCCCATTTGTGAACTTAATTGACTTATTTCTACATGCATCTCACTCAATTTAGCACTCTATAGCTATTAGATTACACTTGTTACAACACTTTTACTTGTTAAAAACCTTTTTATTCAATGCATAAGACACCTTCTAATTGATGGCCACCTTCTCTAATTTACAAAATAGGATTTGAACTTTTTTAGGATAAAATTGGCTGTCAAGGTCAAAACCAACTCATGGTTTTGTCAAGGATGATATTTTAATCCCACACTAATGCAACATTAAATATTTAAAATACACAAATTATCTTATTTAGTGTTTACACCCTTTTTAACCATAATATATTAAATGTTATGGAAATACACAACACTAAAAAAGAATGTCAGGTTAGAAAACTATGAGCTATTCTAACTAATTAGCTTCCAAAATTAATTGTACGATAATAGAATAATGTATTGGTTCTTGAAATAAATGATTACAATATGTTACAAGAAAGAAAAACAGAAGGGGAAGATAAACTTACCTATATAAATATGTACATAAGATATATAGATGCACATACTAGATAATTAGGGAATGCATAGGCTAGATATGGTTCTTTTATGATACTGTGATATGTAAATGCCCTGGTACAAGACCATACAACTTGGTCGAGATGTAGAATTTGGTCCTGACCCTATGGTACAGTCTTAAACCCTCTTCTTCTATGTCTTTCGGTGATCTAGAAATGTTCTTCGTTGTCAAACACTAGTTGTTGCACAATCCTGAAACCATTTGTAATCAGTTGAATCGCACCAAAACCATAACCATAGGTAGAAGACCTTGTAATTAGGTTAATGTTTGAGTTGAAGTGTAATTTGTACACCACCTATGTCAACACTAATCTGAAGAGGCCTCAAACCACATGTAGTTCTCCACCTATCATTTAACATCTATATGTATGCAACTAATTGACAACTTCAACCACCTTGAACATGCTTGATAAGATTTTTTCTGTCTTTAAGAATTTGAAGTTGGGAACTTAGTGTGCTTAAGATTGAGGAAAGCTAGAATCTTAACCTATTTGAGTGCTTCATAACCATATTAGTGGCTTCCCTAATGGATGTGCATCAAGTTTTGGGAAGATTTAGGGATCCTTGGGTGCCTTTTGTGAGTGTTGCAAATGAGTGTGCCAATGGAGTGTCAGGTTGTGCCAAGTGAGTAAATGAGGTGATATTAACTTTCTTATAAAAGGCTCCAAAGATAAATTATTATGATTAGGTCAAGCTAGGAAGATGAAAATACCAAACAAATGTTATTGCATCGAAAATAGATTTGGAGGATGTGTCAATGTAGACCATACAAGTCAGCCAATACTAGATTATACAACCTAACTAATCGATATGGTTTTGGACACAGATGTAGTTAATAAAATCTATAAGTTGCATAACAATCAATAGATTTTAAGCACTAATATTATGTATTTATATTCATAATTTGTCGACACATCAGTACGTGGGAATAAGTAAGTTAGGAAAGAGATGACATGATGTACTGAGTAGGGGTAGAATGTGGGTGTTTTTCTTAGCCAAGAAGCACGATTACAATTAGCAGTGTTAAAGGGTAAATTATGAAATTTGAGTGAGTACATTCCCCCTTTTAAGTATGAAATGAAAATAATATGCTTAAAGGAAAAGATAGTTGAGTGTGTAGACATACTTTGTCTTCGCTCAGAGTTTTTGTTTTCCGTATGTGTTGGTGCTTACACACTCCATGATGAAACGTGCAAACATAAAGTGTAGTCAATATCCATATTAAAAATTTAACTATAATTCAATTGTAAATGTAAAATTTGAACTTGCATAAAGTGAAATGAAGAGATGTGAAACATGGAAAGATTACACCTGTTTGTTTTGTGGAAGGAAGAGCTTCCCATTTCCTTTCTTATAGTTGGATATTTGGATTGTTTTTTGTTGAACTCTGCCAAAGGATTGGGGGTGATCAATCCCTAATTTTGTCAAAGAAGAAACTAGAATATTGGGTGAATGCTTTCCCAACACTGAATAGAAAATAGAGAGAAGAGACGAGAAGAGAGAGAGAGGTACTAATACACCTTGTGAAGGAATAAAACCATGTATCAAAGTATTTAATAACTCTAATATATTCCCCTTTAAAAGGAGCAGAGGAAAGACTGTCTACAAAAAACTTAGCCACTTCTATATTTTACATAACCCCGTGGACCATACCACTATAGACAGATCTAGGACCAATATCTAGATATATAGACCCAAGATATAAAAGAGGATGTGTTAGAAAAGGTCTTTGGATAAAAAAATTAACAAGTTGTAGTCTATGTAATCCATAATTTTCTCATAATTAGAGTAATTTGCTTATAGTGCACAATGGCTTAAATCCATGTGAACTAACAAGAAGTGATAGAGGACAAGAAAACATACAACTATTGGACTAATTAAACCTCAAAAGGAACACAAAAAATGGAAGAAATATCAGATAAGTTATTGTAATGCAAGAAAAGATTAGTGTTGGAAATGGAAGAAAACAACTAAATTACTTCTCTAATCTAATATTCTCGAACAAAACCTCAAATAGAGAAATATATTGAAAGGAGAGAGAAGAAAAATACCTACACTCACCTATAAGTTGCAAGGATCCTCCTTTGATGTGTTGGATTTGCTCTTGGATGGGAATTGGATTGAACTTGATTGCTTGCTTCAGATTTTGGAGACACTTGGGCAACACCTCCCCTTGATAACTTGATTGCTAGATGCTTGATGAAGGATGGGTTGATTGTATTGGATGATTGGATGATTGAATATTGAATGATTGAAGAACAAAGAGATTGTTATGGATTATGAGACACCTTTGAACTAGATCTCATGGAGGAGGAGAGCTCAATTTATAGCTTGTGGATGGGAGAATGGAGGGTAGAGATTGATCCAAGTAGGATGATGATCAATGGTTGGAAATTGATGAGAGGATTGGAGGATTATAGAATGGAGAATTTGAGAATTTTAATTCAAATTCCATGGAGGGAAGAAGCTTCCATTGAATTAAAAATTCAATGGAAGGAGAAGGTTAGAGAGGCTTCTATATTTAGAGGTGTGAGGATGTGATGAAATTAGGATTAGACTAGGTTAAATAAATATGATTAGGGATGTGCTTTGATGGAAAAGATAGATGTAGGGATGTGTAGGGTAGGTGGTAGGTGATATATAGGAATATTAAATTCCTATAAAATGTTAATGGAGGATTATAATGATTTTATGATATAATAATGGATTAAAATGATTATTGATGAAATGGGATGTAATAATGAAATAAAAGGATAAGTGATAATGATGATAAAATGATAAAATATAGATTAATAATAATTAAACTTGCAATTAATTATTATATGGATGATGTTGGGATATTTGTGGGACAAATTAATTGTAATTAATAATGTCGACATTTTAGATGTCTACATTTTGCCCCTCTTTGAATGGTTATTATGTAGCAATAATTGTTCAAAGAAAAGAAAAAAAGATGATGGGATGGCGGTATGATGCCCCCTCGAGGGGTTATGAGTGGAGGAACAAGGTGGGTAGCCGTTAAAAAAGAGGAGATACCCAAATTAGTGGATGAGGGAGGAATAGAGGATGAGAAGATTTGAGGATTCATAAGATTAAGATTACAAGATTATAAGATTTGAGGATTAGAGGATTAGATGATGAGAGGAGTAGAAGATTAGAAGAGTAGGGGAGAATATTAGAAGTTTAGAATATGTGAGAGAATACTAGAGGAATAGGATTTTAGAATAATAGGAGAGAAGATTAGAGGAATAAGATATTAGAATATTTAGAGGAATAATAGATTAGTGGATTAGGAGATTTTGGATTTTGGATCCCCTAGTCAACGATGTATGAAAAGGGTGAAGATTTTGGATTTTGGATTTAGATTTGAGAATGCCCCAGTCAACAATGTATGAAAAGGGTGAATATTTAGGATTTGGATTTGAAGATGTTGGATTTTGAGATGCCTTAGTCAAGTGGGTAGGATGGAAGATTTGGGATTTAGATTTGAGGATAATTGATTTGATTTAAAGGATTAGAAGATTGAGGATGTTTGTATTGGAAGATAGTTAGAGAAGGATTAGGAGATATTAGATGCCCCAGGTCAATGACTGTAATGATAAGGATGTTAGCAGATGCCCTGGATTTTGGATTTAGGATTTGAGAATAACCCCAATCAGACGATGTATGACAGATTTGGATAAGCATATATTGGATTGATTGGATTAGAGGATGTTGGATTTGATAGATGTTATATTGAGAGATAGTTGGTTTTTGAGATGCCCCTGTCAAGGGGGTAGGATGCAAGGATTTGGGATTTATATGTTGAGGATGTTAAATTTAAGGATGATTGATTTGATTTAGAAGGGGACTAGAATACTATGAAGTTCCCATTTTTTGGATAAGAGAATAAGGAGAGGTTTTTGGATCAATGATATGGGATAAAGAATGATTAGACCAAGGTATTGATGACCATGATTGCATAGTCACCAAATTATAACACCTTTGTATTTTTCATATCATGTGTGCATGAGATACGGGTGTAATTAGGAAACATGGAGTTCTCTCATAGGTCATGGGACCTTACAATTGAGACAACCCTCCAGAGAAGGGGGCCTCAGTTTATCATTGGCCAAAATGTAAATCTAGAGAAACTAGCAAACTCTCACAATGCAATAAAAACACCTAGTGCATAATCATATCCTAACAATTCCAAGGAGATGAGGAGTAGAGAGAGATAGTGACATGAAAGATTTTGGAAATGCTACACAAATGGGGTAATAACACGAAGACAAGGGGGTGCTGGACAGTTTACAATTTTTGAAAATGTTTGGGAAAATGAGATATTAGATTGAGGATGAAAAAACATCACAGACCACAATGGGAATGGGACACAACATGGGGGATAAGCACAACATCATATAAACATGTAATGTGGCTTTCTCGATATAAGTCACAAAATACCTACAAGCATGATGAAAGGGAAAGATTGAGGGACAATAAAAACTAATGCAAGGATAGAGAACTAACCACAACATTAGGATTTTATTGATGTTAGACAGTGTTGCACAGGATTGGAGGATCATGTATAAGATAAGATAGGCATCAATTAACCCGGTTACAATGCTAGATAAGATGAAGGATTTGAAACTCTACATAGACTACCACCTGATAAGAAGTGGTAGAAAATAAGATAAGGGAAATGTCCAACAACTTACAATAAACCCTCCCTTTACAATATATGGAAGAATGGAATGAGAAGATGAGAGAAGTGAGACCTCAAAATCCTTGTTTCATCCACCCACAAAAAATCATGGGTACATGAAACCACAGGGACGGGGTCAACTGTAACACCCATAACACTCTTGAACGGGAGAGGTTCCCTTGTGGGAGAAGGAATGGAAAATCAAATGTCTTCATTTACTTCATTTATTGCACCTATCAAGTGATTTTTTTTACCTGGGAATTTCCCCTTGTGTTTTCTCTCACCTACTCCACTAAATTCCATTTTTTTATAAGATTTCATGGAAGAATAATGAGATGGGCTATGAATTATGAATCCAACTATAATTGCTTTTGGGAAAAAATTGATAATTCTAGAGGAAGTCCCTACTCGCATTGTTTTTAGTTTGGTCTATAGAGTTTAGGATCATTACCCCACCAACTCAGATGCAAATCTGCAGACATTAAATGCTTGCTCAACTAGCTCACACAAACCCCAACACAAAATCTCTACCCAATGCAACGACCCCTGATCCATCGAACCAAGCTAGGAACTCCAGAGAGATATAACTTCCTGAAAATAATCTTAGAAAGAACTTCTCAGACTATTCCTCACATCCAACTCGCCGATCACTTTACAACCTTCAGCGAGATCCCCAAATTCGGACTTCCAAGAGTCGAAACCATGTTCTTATCAGACAATTTGTAGTACTTGCATACTTTGTCCACTTGAAAAGAATATCCACACCCCAATAATGTTTGTTACTAGATCACCTCTTTTGGAAAGTGACATGACTCCTCCATGTACACATTCATTCATCATGCTTCAAAAGGAGAATGTTTCGTTGCGTCTTGCATCAACTCGCCACTTCATCTCCATTCTCCAGGGGACATCTAAATGATTTCCATTAAGTCATGTGACCCCGAAATTGGGTTGACTCTCGAAAACAACTTCCATCAGACAATCAGAGTTTTTAGAACTAGGTAAGTTTTCCCTTACACATCACGTACTGCCTGATAAAATCCATTGTGGTCTGATGATTAAACTGATAAATCCCCAATGTCCGAGGAACTTCGACCTCCGATCCTGGCCCGATAATAAGATGTCCAATATCTAGCTTATCGCATGGGGAAACCTCAAGACTATACCACCACATAATACCCCACCGAGCGATCCATTACTGATCCCCTTCCACTACAGAGCTCTGGGTTCGTTAATCATGCTAAAATAGCTGAGTGCATTTGGCTAACTTATCTCCACTCATTTACCTTCTAAGCTCGGTGAGCTAACCCCTACACATTTCGAGTAATGCTGAGCCAACTTACGACTCTATGGTATGACCTTTGCATTTCAATGACAACTGGGACCGAATGACACCCTTAACAATCCTCTTGGCTCATTGTTTCTAACTTGATGCCCCCCCACAACTCCACCAAAAGTTGTATTTCACGTTGCGCCAACTGAGCTGGCTGAAGAGCTGTGGTTCAAATTTAGCCCTTGAGGCAACTCTTGGAATTATTTCATTTTTTTTGAAATTCTTGAATTTCCTTCGCCGACCCACTTTGATTTTTCTAACGTGAACCAAAGTGGCACATGGGGACATAATGAGATACCTTGAGGCTCACAAATTTTCAATTTTCCACATTTTATCCCCTTTCGGACTGAATTTGGGCCCTGGGAATTCTCAATTTCCTCTGTATGTGCCTGCTATTCTGAGCTTTGAACCTCTGAACACGTGAGATCCCCTGATTGGAAAAAATGTTAGGGAATGCACTTCCAAACTTCCCTATAGTTTAACTATTTTGACAGATGCTCCCAAAACTCCTAACTTTTACTCTGAAAGTTCATGCCCCCACATTCTGACTTTTCAAGGCATGTCAATTGTCCCCTATGTACTAGTCTGGTCCAGTTGTCCATTTCCCTTAGGGGTGAAAATGGATAACAAAGCATGTTAGATGATGCCCCAGGCCAGTGGGTAAGGACTTTTAGATGCCCTTAGATGGTAACAATGATAAAATTCCCAGATGTGGGTCCATTGATTGTCTAATAAAGTGCCTGTTATTCTGATAGGAGGGTGAGGAGGTTAGACCACGTGTAGTTAGATGATTGATGAGGATTACGCGTGTGCCTCACCTGATTGGATACAGGAGATGTGTTTACCTTAAATTTATCCACTATTATCAGCATTAGGGTAATTGTGATCTAACTGATATGTCCCCATAAATTAAGATGCATCAAGGTATAAAGGACTATGATGATTCAACATGAACACAAATTCCCCTGTCCTGATATGCATGTGGACAAATTAATGAACTCAAAATATGGTCCTCATATCGCATGGGCGGGGCCACAGGATTAATATTAAAAATATGGTCGCTCATATCATTGGACCGTAATGCCTTAGAGAATAAAAAGAAACAAAAGTCAACCTCAATATCATTCTGACAAAATGTAAATGCAGACACAATAAGCAATCAACGAGGATGCAAGAAAAAATGCTACACCTTGCATTTTGTTCTATTTTTGGATTACTTTGAATGTTTTAATTTTGTAGATTTTGGATTTTATATTTTTGGCTGCATTTGATTTTTAAATTTTGCGTAGCTTTAGATTTTTGAGCAAGAATTTGATGGGGGAAAGAATTTTGGAAGTTGCAGAAACGGGGATGATACCATTGTTTGATTCCTGGATGTTGAGATTTCTGGATGGGAATCGGGGGAATGGTGAGGATAGGTAAGATAAAAGAGATTTGCAGATGGTCCCATGCATATCTCATGGGGGGATGGGAAGGGATGTAAGGTGGGATGTGAATCATTTTCCTATCCAGTCCTGATAAGTCCCTAAAGCATGTTTAACGGTAGCAGATTGAAAAGGAATTTGATCAGATATGTCGTTGGATATGGATACGAGGATTGGTTGATAGAGTTGGGATTAGATGGGATGGGAGATATGATAGGTGGGATCCAGGGATGTGGTCATAGGATTAAGATTCGAAAGGGATATGGGAAGATTGATAAGATAGGACCTCCAAGTGTAAAGTAGGGTGGCCCATGTGTGGATGGATGGATGGGTTCAATTTTCCCCCAGTTGTAAGGTAGGATGGGAAATGAGGGGGTATCTAAAAACGGATGATGTCCCTAGCAGGATGGTAGTAAGGGTGCCCCCAGTCATGATGATAACAGTTAAAAAGGGACATGAGGAAGATGTGGATGAAAATGGAAAAGGGTCATCATCTTCCCACGAATGTTCGATCTAAGGGAAAAAGGATGTGGACGTAATGGATAGATGGAAAATAATATAAGTGATGAAAAAATGATGAGCCTAACGGACACATGTTATAAGGAAAGATTCAAACTAAAACAAAAGTGTGATCCAGGTTTAAACAATACCTAGGCAACATGCAATCCCTATGTCTCTTTATGAGATCGAATTGTATGCGATTGTGAGGGTTAATTACTACTCGAAGTGAAGACTTAATGGGTGGTATGTGAAGACAAAATATCTAATGTATATGTGAGTGATGAAGTCAAATAGGTGGATGGAAGGTGAATGAAAGGCTAAGTCGTGCATTGCTCTGTTGTTAGTTAGGAATCCATAGCCATGATGGAGATGCTCTAATTCTTGTCACAACATTACTCTACTGTCAACCAGGCGTCCATAGCCCCAGTAGAGTTGCTGGAAACACCCCTATATAGAGTCTTGAGGTGATTTTATTTGATATTTTTTATTTTGATATGATTTTTTGATCTTTTGATTTTTGATTTTTGATATTTGTTTTTTTTTTGCATAAAGAGGATCCACTCTATTGAGAACTCTCAAGGGGTTAAGAATCACTGGTGGCTTGATGGGGGGATGTAAATAAGTGTAGCGATGACATTAAATAGAGTGTCAAAAGAAGCACCCAAGGGTCTTCACCACAAGTTGATTAAGTTTGTTAAAGTGTGTGGATCTCTAGGAGGAAAATGGTGCTTGTATGTTGGAGGTGATGATGCACCAAGGTCACACAATTGTAGTCGAAACTATTGGCTTACAACATGTGTGAGTAAGCTAATCAAGTGTTTAAGTGAATGGATTGGAATAGGATATGAATGGATAAGATTGGATTAGATGCAAAGGGATTTGGATACTGGATGGAAGGAGGATGGGTGGTAAGGAAATAACATCCATGCGTAGGTGAAAAATTATGTGCTCTATCCATTTTTATGTGTTTGGATTGTGTAGGGGAATTAAATTATTTGTGATTGGGTTTGAGTGGCTCGGATGGTAAGATCAACAAGAGGAGTGGTAGAAATGGGTTGTGATGGAGTAGTGGGAGGGACATTGTTAGTGTTAGGTTTATATCCTAAGCCTGAACGTCTTGGATTTTGACGAAGAGAGATGGGTTCATGAATGCCTTGTTTATGGATGCCTAAGCCTTTTCCTTGATGTTTCATATTAGAGAATATCTTTTTGACTATAGGATATGAAGTAGATGGGAAATATGAGGCCATGTGGTCATCATGAGACTGGGGGGTTATAGTTTGTCATCCGCTAAGAGGCTGGTCTTAACAAAGGTTGGGGAGTGAGATTTTTTTTGGTGTTTGGTCGAGGAAGGGTGTTTGGATATACGATGAGATTTTGATGGATGACAGTGTTTGGATATCGAGTGGGGTTGGGATGATGGGTGATGGTTAAGGATAGGATTGGGATGGAAAGGTGGTGGATAAAGAGGTACAAGGACAAGAATCCCTCAATTAATGAGGTTTTGGACAGAAGACCTCAATTACTTGCAATGATTTGTTGAATGTCCATGGGTATGATGGAAGTCACAATAATAGTGTTCCCGATACCAAGATGCTTTAGGAAGGTTTTGATTGCATGATTTGATTGGGGGATGGATGATCATGTTGAAGGTTTTTAGATGATGGAAGATGGTTGTCATGGATTCTCCTAAAAGAGTGAAGTGGTTTAGGTTAAATGGTTTTAGGGGAGTAGGAAGTAAAGGTGAGTTAGGATGCACGAGCTCTCTAGGGGCATCCCCGATATACCTTGTGCTATGTGGGTCCCAAGTCTGTGTCACAAGGATGACGTATGAGGCCTAGGTATTAGGACATAAAAGCCCCTCACTTCACGTCTCTCTTAAAACAAGTAAGCACTTAGCTAATAATGATAGTTATCTAAGAATTTGTATACCCCGCCAGAACACGGGGTGTGTCTATGTGTGTGGATATGAAGCCCATGGTCACGAGACCCCTAGGACTACGGTAAGTGCATGGATGTCACTTCCACGTCACGTTACCCCCTAAAAATGAAAAAAGTAGGGAATACTAGCCGCTTTTGATCCTCAAAATCATCTGAGGACGTCAGAGGAGAACATACATGGTGTCATCTTTGGGTTAAAACAAGAAACAACACAAATTACAAAAGGAAAATACACACAAAATGATAAAAGATTATTAATAAAGTTTCTATGATGGGGGCCTTTAACAAGGGGACCTATAAAACAAAAAGGATTAGTAATTTGTTTTATACCCCAATGTTCTTAGAGAATTTGATCTGTAAGAAAAAGGGTTAGTAGTTTTGATTGATCAATAGCCTGTAATCACAACTTGTTAGACCAATACTAATCAAATATTAAAACTGAAAGAGTTTCCCCTTGTTTATGTGATATTCTTGCAAAAAAAATGTAAGAAGCTGCAAAACACCACTATGAACCAAAAAAGTGTGATTAGTTAGTTAACATTGATGCAAAACTAATATAAGAAAAAATGTGTTGTTTATAGAGCAAATGCACTGCTTTATTTGCAAATGAGGTGCTTTATGTCACAAATGCACTACTTTGCAAATGAGCTGCTCATGTCACAAATCCACTACTTTGCAAATGAGCTGCTTTATGTCACAAATGCACTACTTTGAGCTGCTTTATGTCACAAATGTGCTACTTTGTAAATGAGTTTCTTTATGTTGAAAATGTGCTACTTTCTGTTGCAAATGTCACAAATGTGCTACTTTGCAAATGAGTTGCTTTATGTCACAAATGTGTTACTTTGCAAATGAGCTGCTTTATGTTGCAAATTCACTACTTTGTGTTGCAAATGTGATACTTTATGTTACAAATGCACTACTTTATGTTGCAAATGCGTTACTCTGCAAATGATTTGTATGTCGTAAATGTGATACTTTACAAATGAGCTGCTTTATGTCGCAAATGTGCTACTTTGCAAATGAGCTACTTTATGTCAAAAATGCATTACTTTATGTTGCAAATGTGCCACTTTGTCAAAAATGGAAAGTTTGGGGTTTTAAAGGTTGAACATATGTGTTGAAGTATTTACAAATGCGCCATTGGGTTTACAAATTCGCCACGAGGTTTACAAATGTGTTGTTTATAGGTCAAATGTGCCGAAACAACATAATTCAATGAAAATTTGAAATTTCAAGGTGCAAATCTCAATGAAAAAATCCCAAATTTGAACAATTTGTTTTTAACACTAAATGCTACTAAAATCAATTAAAGTTTTAGGAGGTACGTGTTAGAAATGACAAAGGATTGAGAGGGGTGGGTAAATCAGTCTTGTAATAATAACTTTCACTTCTCTATTTCAAACAATGAACACACATCCTTATAAATCACATACACTAGTTCTTGATCACAATTTGATATATCATGACATGCACACATGACAAGAACACAAAACATATTCAGAGCCTTTCTTTATTGATATTCAGAACATAGCACACTGATTTGATCCACATCAATAGTCTATAATATACAATAAAAATCTCAACAATACTATCCTGACATCAATATGCTTTGACAAAATATTTCAATTACAGACCAACTAGATTGTTCCCCTTTATCAACCTATTATTACAAACACTTCATCATCTTCATTCTACAAGAACCAACTGTTGTCCTAAAAGAGATTTCCAGGGGGTTTTGCTTTGCAGCAAAGTTTTCTTCAATTGAAGAGAAAAGGGTTTTTTCATAGATACAATACAAGACTAAAGAATCTTCATTTTGTACACCATCCACTTGACTTTTCAACTTATGCACAAACTCTTCATTTCATAACTTCCTCCTCAATTCATTTGGATCACATGAATTTTTAACTACTTTAGTTTACTCGAGCTCAAGACATTAACTATCGCAACTCTTCATATCAAGATTTTGTTTTGTATGCCATTTTGACATCTTAACACTTGTTAACACTTTAACTTTTCATCTCCCAATTTGACCTCAGAGGGGCAGAGTGCAAGTTTGTAACTGTTAAGGATCTTTTGACTTTACCAAGAACTCATTTATTTGGGTTAGATGGTCACATGACTTTCCATCTCCATCACAAGACTGAATTTAGTCTTAGCACCTCTAATGGCTATCAAGGATTTTGTGCTATACCTTGGAAAAAGCCATCACTGGATGAAGAAGAAGAATTCAAGGTCCTTTAGATGTCCTAAGGTCCATACTTCAATGTTTACAAGTTTTTTGAGAGAAATTTGTACCAAGACAATAAAATGAGACACATTTCACTAAGACTGTGTCTATTTCTTCCATTATCACAAGAATTTTGCATTTTAGAACCACACCAAGGCCATTATTATGTTGGGATAGTTCCTTAAGAAGATTCAAACCTCTGCATGGAGCCTTGGAATGCTTGTAATGCATAAATTTCATTGCAAACTAGTTTTCACTCTTTCTACAGTCATGAAGGATGTTCTCGAGGAGAATATCAATGTATTCTTCCTCAGATCGAGATGAAACCTTCTGAAATTTTTTACAAAACCTTTGTGCCTTGAAGAAAGATACATGTACAAACTTTTAGACATTTTTACTGGGTAGAACACAAGACTCAATCAAATTTGTTTTGTAAACCATAGAGCCAGGGTTTCCTTCACTGTAGCATATCGAGGACTATAAACAATTATTTTTTAATTACTTGATGATGGTTTTCAAATATTTCAATTTCATTGTCACTTACCTATCATCATACACCTTCTCATGACTCAAAAGCGTCCTAGTAGGATGAAGATCACCCCCAACATTTAAAAGTGTAGTGCACAGTTAGCTCAGTAGTTCAACTGTCCTCCACATGTTGGGTTTCAAAACAGGATGTGAGGTTTAGAGAGTCATTATGATTGGTATGTAAGATCATACATATATTCTAAGCTCATTTTAACATATCTCTCTCTCCATTAAGGACCACAAGAACAACTTTACATGAGGACTTCACATTATACAGTGGAGTAAAGTCCAAATTAAGCTTAACATCTGGCTTCACTAACTACCAAGGTACCTTTTCCCTGTTCAATGCATTTGAGTACATCCTTATGAGGTGAATTAATTCTTAATGCTCCCAGTAGTCATAGTACATGTGCTATAAAAGGTAGGTACCATGCTTCTCTAACTTAGACATAGGTCTTTATGACTTCTTCTAAAATATATTCTGAGAGTCATAGGAACCTTTCTACTAAGATTTGAGAAATATTGAGTTTAGAGAATGAAATATAGTCATGTAACATAATACAATACTCCTATTATTGTCACCATTTGGTTCATGATCATTTTTCATGATTGTCCTGTAGACCCAACTTGCACACCCTGAAGAGACTAAGACTGAAAATATCATTATTGAAAGGAATTGATGACGTAAAATTAATTGGAGACACAATTAAACATCTTTGAGAAGATTGAAATCACTCATACTAGTGATTTGGAGCTAGACATACAACCTTTACTAATTTTGACTGAGGAGAGTGTTAGGAAGTGACAAGAACCTAACTAGAAAAATGTTCATATATCCTTTAATACTTATCCTTTTTGCCTGAACCTTTTTGCCATATCTCAAGATTAGAATAATATGAAAATTAATTAAATGCTTTATCTGAAGGATTCACTATATTTTTTTTGAGTGTTAAGAATCTAGATAACTTCTTATGCATTTTTCAAAAGACCAGTTTTAGAAAAGATAACATAACTTTCACATACCTTCTTAGAACTTGATGAAATTTGGCATGAAGCACCAAAAGACATCCCTGTTAAATATATATAAGCCAATTTTCCATAAATATTCCTATAATATTTTATCCCATCTCATTTTCCTCAGCCTGCACTGGTAGTTCTCAAAGTAACTTTTTGTGCACTTTTGAATTTTGACTCCAGGAGCTAAACTGAGCATTGTTGTTACTCACACATATTGTATAAACTATTATTAGGTTGATACCATGATCACATGACCTTTCTATTACCTGTACAAACTTCTCACCCCTCATCAGGCACCATAAATAGGCTTAAATGAGTCAATATCATTTGTAACTTTCACCAAATAACCTTATACACCTTATGAGACATATTTCCCCTACTTGCAACAACATTGCTGACATGTAGAATAGATAAAACCAGAAATCCAACCTGTAATCTATCTCTAGTGATCAAAACTTGATTTCTTTGCTTTGGTTTGAGTGGATTCTCAGCCTAGAATGACTTGACTTGACTCAAACATTTCATGAATGAACCTTACGAACATGTTACAGACTCATTGACATCTCTCACTCACCTCATGGACCTTGTTTGACCTTTATACCACCTTTGAGAGACACAATCCACACATATGCATCTTTGGAGACTCCTAGATCACCTAACCATACTCCTATATCACCTAGTCAACATACCTAGATCACCTAGCTAATATACCTAGATCACCTAGACCTCTATGACATCAATAGAATTGAAATCAATGACAACACAAGGAAAAACTCTTCCAACAGTAAGCCCCATGGTGGGCACCGAAATGTAATGCAAGAAAATATTAGTGATGAAAATGCAAGAAAACTGGTAGATTGAGCAATAGATGGAAAGGAGAGAGAAGAAAAATACTTGCACTTACCTACAAGTGCAAAAATCCTCCTTTGATGTGTTGGATTTTCTCTTGGATGGGGATTGGATTGAACTTGATTGCTTGCTTCAGATCTTGGAGACACTTGGGCAACACCTCCCCTTGATAACTTGATTGCTAGATGCTTGATGAAGGACGGGTTGATTGGATTGGATGATTCAATATTGAATGATTGAATGATTAAAGAACAAAGAGATTTTTATGGATTATGAGACACCTTCCAACTAACTCTCATGGAGGAGGAGAGGTCAATTTATAGCTTATGGATGGGAGAATGAGGGGTAGATATTGATCCAAGTAGGATGAGGATCAATGGTTGGAAATTGATTAGAGGATTGGAGGAGTCTAGAATGGAGAATTATAGAATTCAAATTCAAATTCCATGGTGAGAAGAAGCTTCTATTGAATTAAAAATTCAATGGAAGGAGAAGGTTAGAGAGGCTTCTAGATTTAGAGGTGTGAGGATGTGACAAGATTAGGATTAGATTAGGTTAAATAAATATGATTAGGGATGTGATTTGATGGAAAGGCTAGGTGTAGGGATGTGTAAGGTAGGTGGTAGGTGAGATATAAGAATATTAAATTCCTATAAAATGTTAATGGAGGATTATAATGATAATATGATATAATAATGGATAAAAAAGATTAATCATGAAATGGGATGTAATAATGAAATAAAAGGATAAGTGATAAATGATAATAAAATGATAGGGAAAATATGATAAATTGGATTAATAATAATTAATCTTGTGATTAACTATTAACAAATTAATCATAATCAATCATGTCGACATTTTAGATGTCTACATTTACTATTAGGATCTTAGATCAACCTTCTGTATGATGCACTTACATATTTTTATACATAGAAGCACACTTGCTGAGTTACCAGTCCTTTCAACTTCTTCTATTCTCTTCCCATCCTTAGAATACGTTATACATTCTACAATTTGTCTTATCTAGAATATTTTTATATAATAGTTTTGTGCAACATACAAATTATATCTATGTTGACTTTCTAATTCATTTTATACTCTAACACTTTCTCAGACTTAAATAGTTGTCACGTCTCGAGAAAAAAGTTGATTCAAGGATCTGGAAAGGTATTTTTGTGATCATCTCCTCAAAAACATGAATGTAGATTGCACTATACTATATGATACTTTGCTCGCACTTGGCATAGAGGATGTCATTTACCATTTTTCATCCTCTACGCACTACTTAACCGCCCTTTCAAGTTTTTGATCAAGTAGACTTTCCAATAGACCTCCCTTTATGGATTTTCAATATATAGAAACTCCCTTATAAACTACCCTTGCAAGTTTTCAATTTATTTGTGCATTCTTACAAATATCAACAAAAAATACAAATACCATAATTCGAACAAATTTTATACTAGTTGTCACCAAATTATGCTCCTTCTCCTTGTGGTTGCTGCTCAGGATGTTTGGGCCACTCTATCTATTTTGGGTGAGGGGTGAGCATTGGAAGTGGAATTATCTATGCTACCTTAATTTCACAGAGAATTATATGTGGGAGAATAAACCTTGGAGTCATTATTTATTTCCTTTATAGTTGGTACTATTATTTCTAGGTTTTCCTTGTATGTATTCCACTCTACGAATGCTTCAATTATTTTCCTAAAGTACATTTATAATTAAATAAATATTATCATGAATTCACAAAATTCATTCTCCTTAGTTTTGTTTTAATCTCGATCATGAAAAGGAATAGTGCTTTGGATTTCTTGTATTAATTTTTCCAATCTATCTTGCATTCATTTTATTTTAACCCTTATAAATGAATTGTGCGTTACATTACATTCCTATTCTCGTAGTCGGTTACTAACATTATCTTGAGCTTGCAAGTATTTCTAAAGTGCTTTTCTATCTATTGGTCATTTTCCCATTTTAGAGTTTGATATTATATTGTATTTCCCCTTTTATACCTCTTTTTATTTTCCGCCACAATAGCTTACAAGTGTGTGTTCGAAACCAAAAGTTATAACGTCAACTGTTTAGATTGGCCTTTGGCATAATGTAGCATGAAAACACATTCTTAGAGAATCAACACTATGAATTTGAATTCCTTTTTCACATTGAATACATGTAACTTTATTTCCTTTACCACTTCATTATCATTCCAATTGTCTACCATATTTCCTACCAACATAGTTAATTAAATTTTCTCACTCATTACTTGTTCACCTATATTATTGGTGACAATAGTGGAAAAACATTTTCAAATTTTGCTTTTATATTATGTAATTCCCATTTCATACTTAATTTTTGCTGAGCCATTTAGCAACACAATTTCCTCAATGTTTACTTACATAGTGAGTATCATTCCTTCAATGTATGTTTGTAGTGGTAAAGTACTCCAAATCAACCTCTGACTATGCTAATATGTGTTTGCTGATTTGTAGATTTTTTACACATTTGTCTAGGTGAGTTGGGGAACTAATTAATGCGAATATGGGATGAAGGTAGGATTAACTTATCATATTTATGTTGGCACAATTGATTGTATTTCCCACCAAAACATGTTATGTATCCCCTTCTTCTATTTATTCTTCTAGAAGTTGCTCATACGGTGGAATTTTCTTACTTCTTGCAGTCATTTGTATTGCTTTGCAACTATGTATCATGAGTAATGTCTACTTGTAACCCATAATTTGTGGTGATTTTTGAAGTATCTGTGCTTTTCTCGATGGATTTATGATCTTTTTATTTTTCTTTTACACTAGTCTCCTCAATGTGTTGTGTTTCCATTACCTTTTTGGCTTTCTTATATTTGATTGCTTCAATTTTTTGTAATTTTATCTTCTATTTTTATGTCCTCTTGTCTTCCACTTGATTTTTTATTTTCTCTTCCTTTCTCTCTTTTCTCTCTTTTTCCTATTTTCCTTCTCCTCTACTTCCTTCTTGGCTTTTGCTTTAGCTTTAATTTTTTTATTTTTATTCTTATAACCTCTTTTCCTATTATTCTTGTTTCTTATTGGGTTTAATGGCCTCTTGTGCCTTATTGATCCATTATTATCCTTTCTTGTTCCTCCTCTTTCCTTAATCTCTTCTTTCCTCTCTTATTCTTGTGCTTTCGAACTTTTTCTCTGTCCAATAATTGTACCTCTATTTTTTTGCTACATAATTATCTCTATTTTCAACTATGATTGCACTGTCATGTTCCTTATTTTTACAATGCTTCATTATTGCTATTGCAATTTTTCTAGACCTAGTTTGCTTGCACAATTTCTCCAACTTTTTTACAACTGTACTACACATTGGTGATTATGGACTCTGAATCTACTTATATTAGTTACATAATTATTTCATCTCTTGTGCCTATTTCTGAAAGAGTACTCACATCTTGTAGGGATGGAGAACGGGAAGGTGTACTTGGTGTGAGTTTGTAGATTTTATTTGTGCCTTTCTTACTATGTCTCTTTTTCACTCTTTGCTCTCTCTCATCCACTAACTTTCAATCCACTTATTTATGTATGATAGTAGGTTATGGTTCTTTCATTTCCTCATACATAATTGAAATCCCTTCTACATGTACTAACTCCCCAACCTAGGAGTGTGCTTTATTCTCTTATTAGTAGTACACTACTCTTCTAATAGACTTACCTCAATCCTTCTTTTAGTCCTATCAGTAAGGCTATAATTTTTTCCTCTAAGGTTCCCACATCCAATTCCTATTCATGAATCCCTTGATTTATGTTTTGAACTAATTATTATTGTGTAACATTCTCATGCCCTATAATGATTGTGAGAGATTTAGGCATGGGTGGAAGTTGAACCATGTCTTCTCTAGTGAATATTTTAATTTGGTTCACAGCTTGTTTCATCTACTATTTCCTTCTAAGTTTAGCATTCTAGTTCATCTTGGGAGATACATCTTGGTTCCCATCTCTGATGATTTCCATTATGCAAATTTTTTCCCTACCAATATTATCTGGTCAAAAATCCAGCTTGATAAAATAACTACAGTAATCTTAGGATCTGTCTTAACCCTTCAGTGAGGATATACATTGATTGCATAATGGCGGGTTACTTATCCCTTTTATATTCTTTCTTAGCTTGATTACGGTTACTTTTTACATTGAGGGTTGCACTGCAACTTGAAATTGTGCAAGTACTCTTACCTAAGAACCTATATTAATTGGCTGGTTTGGACTTTGTGTGTGTAATGATTGAATGTGTGTTGTAATAAATTTTTTTTTTCAACTCTACCTTTGTTATATCCATTATGATGAAAAATGGTAGTGGTTTAGCCTACTTAACATTTGTAACTTCTAATTACAATATGACCCAATCATGTAAAAAGGTCATTTTGGCATATAGATTTGTGTATGTCCACACTTACCTTAGTATATGAGTATTTAAATTAATTTTATACCTTATTTGAATCAATCATTTCCCCAATGATTGGATGTATTCATAAGTAGTGTATGATTTCACAGGGAATATATTGGTTAAATTATTTGTGTGGATAACATACCTCTGTAAACTATTGATGATGCCCTCAAGGGTGTGCACACCAATGTGTGAAAAATAGAAGTATTTATGAGAAATTAGTACATAAATACCTTTCCTCTAGCCTGTGTTACTTTCTACACATTGGTATTGGATTTATTTATGATAAATTCATCCCAGTTGAACTCATAACCATTCTCCCTCATTCATGTAATTATATCCACTACACCCAAGGATACTTGTTTACTACCTCGAGTGGCTTTCTAGTGTCTTGGTATGCTAAAATTTCTTACTAGGATCTGCATTACTTCATTTGAGATGGCCCCTAATGGAATTCCTCTTCCTTTATGGACAAGGGACCATAAATAACCATAGTTTGTTGGTTTGATAGGGTCTCAGTGATTTTATATGGGTAGTATTGAAAAAACCTTTATTTGGTAGTCTAGATGGCTCGAGAAACTATGGCTATGTTGATGGGGAATGCATCTTGCGATGATGAACTAAAGATTGCATCATTATAGTACTGACTTGTGATATTCTACATGAATTTAGGGTGGTCTCCCATATAAGGAAATATCACGTAAGCTAGTGTGCCACTATTCATTGCATTATGGGTCTTTTATGATTATTACCCTTGTACATCTATAGGCTGAATTTGGTGGCCTTTATGCATCATCACCAAATATGTTTGGATTTTTTTTTCACCTCAAGGTGTGGTGGATCACTCCAGTTTATTTTTATTAGTATCAAAAAAATTCCATCGTCCTCCTCTTCCAAGTCACTGAGTGAGAGGAATGTGATGTCCTTAGCTCCTTTATTAATCCTTGAACCGTAGGTCTGATGGGTCAGTTAAATGGATCCACTATTATTATCTCATAGTTATTTGTCACATTTTTTCACTCTGGATTTGTAACTTTATTGTTGTCTTTTTCTTTATTTCTCTTCTTTGATATCTTCATGATTTTTGTCTTCTCACATTTTATAGAGTTTTTGTAGCTTGTATATACTATTTATACTTGTTTCCAAATGCAAGGTGTTTATTTTTGAGATTTTTACCTCTTGAATCTTTTAATAAGTTTTTTCCATTTAAAATTTGGTTTGATGTGGAATTGAATTTCCTTTTACTTTTCTTATTGTGAAATCAAGAATCTTAATACATTGTCTATATTGATATATAAAGTGACAATTCTTTCATTATTTCAAATTATCACTTTTACTTTTTGTCTACTTTATTTGTTTTGTGTAGGTTTCCAAAAAAAAATTAGTTTCAACCATTTTATTTTATTATATTTCTCGTGTTATAATTTTCTGATGATTGTAGTTAATCTTTCAAAATTTCTCTATTCTACACACACTTAAACAAAAACTAATTAACTACACAAATTTTAACTACCACACAAAAAAATTATAAAAACTCCTACTCAATTGATGTTCCAAAGGCACTTATTATCACTTTCATGATGTTACAAAATCATACACTGTAGGATTTTATCCTATACCCATTGATCCTACCTAGTAAGACATTTAATTGTAAGTGCCACAATACAACAATTCCTTATTTGGTGATGTGATGAATAATGTATGAGAATTTCTACCTTATATGTAATTTACCCATATGTTCATTAAACTTAATTTCATACACCAAAACCATTTTTTTTATTAGAAATTATTTTCTAGGAAAATTACAATCATGTCATAATTTTTAGCTATATTTATGGGCATCCTAGTTTTATTGCATAGTTTCCCTATATTCATCAGTCTTCATCCAATATAGTATCCCATTTTATATGCATTCCTTATCTTCTAAACAAATAGATATTATGATGCAAATACTTAGTACTATATATTCCATCGACATAAATTATTCAAATCCATAGATCATTTGGAATGTTATCTACCATGTACTTCTCTTATAGTTTGTTTTGTATGCCCAGAGTATTGGGTATTTTGTCTTCACAGCCATCTCTTTGCACATTACATATTTTTGTTAATATTTTTTCCAATACCTTGTTTGTGGTCTCTGCTTGTCCATTCATTTATGGATGGTATGTCGTACTTTTGTGATGTGCAATCATAAATTATTTGGTGAATATTTTGATGACATTATTATAGAAGTGCATTCACCTGCCACCGACTAGATTTTGTGGCCACGCGTATCTTGTTATGACATGTTCATATAGGAATTTGGTTGTCCCTAGTTGCACAATTTGGTGTAGTTGCAGCTTCGACCCACTTTTTGAAATAATCTATTACTGGGATAATATATCTGGCTCTAGACCTTCTTGATGGTGGGCGAATCAACCTAATGAAATATATTCCCCATTTTTCAAATGGTTGCGTGGCTAGACTTGGATTAAGATACATTTCATCCCTTTACTTAGGCTTTCCCACTCTTTGAAAGATATCACAATGTTTCGCAATGTGATGGGCATCTTGAAACAATGTTGGCCACCATAGTCCAATTTTTAAAATTTTCTTCGTACTCATTTCTCTTACAAAATGTCATCCTACTATGTCTTTGTGTGCTTCCCACAGTATTGAGTTTCTTTCATGCTTCAATGTGACTCTTCACAATATCTCATCCTTCCCTAGTTTATAAAAGAATATGTTATAATGGTGTAAGGAAAAGTGTAATGTCCCTTTTCTCTCACCCATGGCCTAAGGGCCAATGCGTGCCCTAACCCTAGTCATGCCCAAGGGGTTACAGACACTATTTTGCTATTGGGTATGGGCATCTAGTCTAGTTGTTATTATTTTTTATTGACTGGGTCATAAAGTACTTTTAAAAATTAGGGACTAGATGTTATGTTTCATCATTGGGGCCACTTAAAGTACCTTTTTGGCGAATTGAGAGGACATGCATGGCATTAACTGTTATATTTCTTCATTGAGGTTACTTTACGGGCCTAGGCGCCTAGGAAGGGAAAAGCAACTTCAAGTTATTTTTAATAAGGCCCTCTTTTTGGGAAAGTGCGCCTTGAGTGTTTTAGGGTTTCTTTGACATGAAAATGTTATAAAAGGAGGTGAGGGGTGAAAGGATAATCATTCATACATACACTTATATTTCTTTTCATGGTGTAACTGCTGTTTGCAACTTTTAGCTGGTGGAGTAAGATCCCACGGGAACCCTAGCTTCGGTGGTGAGAGATCCATCCCTAGCTAGTAGGGCATTCTTCGGTAGTGAAAGATCTACCCTAGCTTGTCATTTGGAGCAGATTTCAGGGTTGGTTTTATAGAGGTATTTTTAGAATTTTCAGAATTAGGGTTTGAGGATTTTTGAGAGTTTGGTGGAGAATTTTCAGTTGGTTTTTGGATCAGACCTATGACAGCCATAGAAGAAGGATTCGACATCATCTACAGAGGGTTTCACAAGGGTTTTGGCTATTTTCCAAAGGGGGCGACTTGTTTGGGAATTTACAGCCCTAATTTCTAGGGTTTCCAGCAGTCCTTTTTCAGATCTGAAGGTTGGAAAGTCATCTACTATTTATATATATATTATTTCCAAAGTTTCATCATTAGTGCATTTGTATTCGGAAAGATATTAATTTTCAAAGTTTTTCAGCTATTTTAGGCACGTTGTAATTTTCTGCAGCGTTATATTGACTAAAAAATTCCAAAAATATTTCCCTTGTGTTCTTCATATTATTATCTTGTTCCAGTTAAAATTTCAAGTATTTTGGACGGGTATTTTGAGAGTTATTCACATTTTTCTGTTCACTGCCCTAGCTGTACTTTTTCTGCATAAAATCTGCAAAAATCAGATTTAGTATTTTGCTGCAAATTTCTGTGTTTTGTCATTTTTGTGGTAAGATCCCAACTAGGGATATTTCAGTGGTATCAGAGCAGTTGTTCCTCCAGCCTGTTAGGGTTAAAGGATGGGAGACAGACAGAGACAGTGAAGAGATGGGAGTAGATCTGATGAGACAACTGTTCACCAACATGGTGAAGCAACAGGAGACTACCAACCTTTATTTGAGCCAGCTTACTGAGAGGTTAGCTCAGGGTAGGATCGAGACTCATGCGGAGAAAGGAGAGGCCAACAATATGGGTCAACATGGTAATAGAAGTGAGAGTCGACATTCGGGACAAGGGTCCCCTCATGCATCTACCAGGCCCTTGGGACTCCACGAGCCTTCCTTCTTAAAGGATCCGGAAGTTTCGCAGACACGACAGCCCGCAGACATTGTGGATGAAGAATCTTGCTGGGAGAAGTACCGGACTTTGAGCGAGGGTTTCCGAGAGAACATGCCATTTTAGGAGTTTTGCAAAATGAAGATTGGTAGCAGGCCGAGGAGAGATTACCAGCCACAGGTACCTGAGTTTCAGAAAAGATTAGGGTAGATCTCTATTCCACACTTCGATGGCTCTAGGAAGTGTACCACCCAGTCTTGGATTCAGAAGTTGAAGACTTACTTCGACTTGAATCCCATGCGCGAAGAAGATGCAATTAAGTTTGCTATCCTACACCTCGAGGGAGATGCTCATGACTGGTGGCATCATGGATTGATCACACAGGGGCACATGCATATCACTACATATGTAGATTTTACACAGAGATTGATGAGCAGGTTTGACAGGAGGTAACCAGATAGGCACTTCAGGGAATTGACCCACTTGAGGTAGATAGGTTCTCTGGATCAATACATTGCAGATTTTCCGAGGTTGTCAGTGATGGTATCTGATGTTTCAGAGATGAGGTTGACTTCACTCTTCATGGCAGGTTTGACAGACGCTTTAGCAGGATTTGTGAAGGAATTTGAGCCTTCCTCCCTACATGAGGTGATTAGGCGAGCACGAGATTTGGAGTTGTCCACTCCAAAATCGAGGTTTCCCCCTCGAAATCAGCCTAAGGGTTTTCCTTCGAAAACTGAGGGTTCACAGCCAAAGGGGCCCCCACCCAGGCAGGATACCACAAGGAGACCGTTTGTATCGAGAGAGGACAGGGAGGAGTTGAGGCGAAAGAAACTCTGTTTCAATTGCCGCACACCATGGGTTCCAGGACATGATTGTAGAGGAAAAGGAAGGGCCCAATTCATAGAGGTCTTTGAGGAGAGTGAGAACGAGGAGGAGCAGTACCATCAGGAATTAGAAGATGAAGATGAGGAGGCATTGGATAATGCAGGGATTGAACAAGAGGAGGAGACTTTTCCCCAGGAGACTATTGCTACTTTGTCGAGTACCCCGAGGTACAAGGCATTCAGAGTTAGGGGAACATTACAGGGCCAGAGAGTTGTAGTGCTCATTGATAGTGGGGCAACCCACAATTTCATTGATGCATCTTTGGTAGAGAAGCGGGGACTGTAGGCAGAAGACTTTGAGGGTTTCAATGTAGTGGTAGCCAATGGTGAGTCCATGAGATGCATGTAGCGAGTTCCGCAGTTGAGTATCACCATGGGTAACCATACAGTCACCGATGACTTCTATGTGGTTGGTATTAGAGAGACCAACCTTGTGCTCGGTGTACAGTGGCTCCATTCTCTTGGAGAATTTCGGACTAACTTTCAGACAATGGAACTCAAGTTCAAGTCTGAGGGAAAGAATGTAACCTTAAGAGGTTTATCTTCAGAAGCACCCAAAGTCGTTTCAGCAAAGAGGATCGAGAGGATTCACAGACACAATGGGGTTGATTGGGCAGTACAGTGCTTGGTTTCTACCAAGAACTCAGAGGATGGACAGCCAGAGTATCATGTAGATATACAGGGGCTATTGGACAAGCATAGTACAGTTTTTAGCAACATACCACCTGGTGTACCGCTAGAGTGGGGATTTGAGCATGTGATTGAGCTCGAGGACACTAGGCCAGTAGTTACTACTCCTTACCGTCACCCCAAACGGTTTAAGGATGAGATTGAGAGGACCATCCACGAGCTTATTGACATGGGACACATTAGGCCGAGTTCTAGTCCTTTTGCTTCTTCAGTAGTGTTGGTAAAAAAGAAGGATGGGAACATGTGGATGTGCATTGATTACCGAGCATTGAATAAGAGGACAATCAAGAACAAGTATCCAGTGCCGCGTATTGATGAGCTACTAGATGAGCTACATGGAGCAATCTATTTTTCTAAAATAGATTTGCAATCTGGATATCACCATATCAAGGTTAGGGAGCAGGACGTGCATAAGACCGCTTTCAGATGTCATTATGGACATTTTGAGTTTTTAGTGATGCCCTTCGGACTGTCTAATGCACCAGCCACATTCCAGTCTTGCATGAACCACGTGTTCAACCGCCACTTGCAGAAGTTTGTTTTGGTCTTCTTTGATGATATATTGGTTTATAGCAGGACTTGGGAGAGCCATATCAGCCACCTTGACGAGATATTGGGAATACTAGAAGCTAATTTGCTATATGCAAAAGCTTCTAAATGTGAGTTTGGCATGATAGAGTTGTTATACTTGGGATATGTGATTGGTGGAGGGGGAGTAAAGGTGGACAGAGAGAAAATATAGGTAATTTTGGATTGGCCACCACCCAGGACATTGACACATTTGAGGGGATTCTTGGGACTGTGCACCTATTACAATAGGTTTGTGAAGAATTTCTCACGGTTGACTGCCCCACTGACAGATTTGACCAAGAAGGGAGCTTTCACTTGGTCAGAAGTGGCATAGCAGGTTTTTGATCATCTCAAGGAGGTGATGAGTTCATGCCCCGTCTTGGCATTACCAGATTTTTCTCGTCCATTTTTTCTAGAGTGTGATGCATCAGGTGAGGGGGTTGGAGCAGTGCTTATGCAGGATAGGCACCCCATCGCTTATGAGAGTCAGAAATTGAGCCCCGTGGAGAGGGGGTATTCGATTTACGACAAGGAGATGTTGGCCATCATGCATGCTTTGGCCAAATTGAGACAATACCTTGTGGGCAGCAGGTTCATGGTATGTATAGATCACAATAGTTTGAGGTTCTTTCTGGGGCAAAAGGATCTCAACGACCGCCAGCAGAGATGGGTGAACAAGGTACAAACATATGAATTTGACATAGAATACACTAGAGGTAAGAATAATGTTGTTGTTGATGCTTTATCTAGGAGACCTCACCTTACTACTATGTTGAGTTCTATGTCTGAAATTTCAGCAAATTGGAAGGCTCACATACTTGTTGAGTACTCCAAGAATCAGTTTGCATGTGAGATCATGGATGGTATTATCAAAGATGTCCGATATAAGGTGGTAGATGATCTCATTTTTTACAAGGATCGGATTTTCCTTGTACCGAGGTCTAAGATGAAGGACAAGATCCTTCGTGCCGTACATGACACACCATTGGCTAGACACCCCGGATACTTCAAAACATACAGGTACATCAGGGAGAGATTCACTTGGAAGGGGATGAAGGACGATGTCCTTAATCATGTCAGAGAGTGTATGGTTTGCCAACAAACCAAATCGGAGCATTCTTTTCCTGTAGGGTTACTTCAGCGTCTTCCCATCCCTGAGCAGAAGTGGGAGAGCATATCGATGGACTTCATCACAGGACTCCCTATGGTGCACGGGCACAATTGCATTTATGTGGTAGTTGATCGGTTGACCAAGTATGCACACTTCTTTTCTCTACCTAAGAAGCATGAGGTAGCTGACGTGGCTCAGATATTTTATACAGGGATTTTTAGGCTACATGGGTTGCCTAAAAATATTATCAGCGACAGGGACAAGATCTTCATGAGCACCTTTTGGCAGGATATTTTCAGACTTGCTGGTACCGAGTTGACTCCTAGCATGAGCTACCACCCTCAGACTGACGGGCAGACGGAGATTGTCAACAAATGGGTAGAGGGCTATTTGCGGAGTTATGTGACCGGACATCAGCAGGCATGGATCAGATGGTTGCATATGGGTGAGTATTGCTACAATACCACATATCAGATGAGTATTGACATGACGCCTTTCAGATCTTTGTATGGATACGATGCCATGTCATTTGCTGATTTAGTATTATCAGACAGTCGAGCTCCCAAAGCTCGGGATTGGTTACAGGAGAACCAAGATATCCTGTGAGCTCTTAAGGAGAATATCTAGAAGGCGCAAAATCAGTAGAAGGTTTATGCGGATCGACACAGGGTAGAGAGGTCCTTTGAGGCAGGAGACTTGGTGTTCTTGCGTCTACAGCCATATAGACAGTTATCACTCAAGCAGAAGGGGGCGGAAAAGCTGAAACCCCGGTTTTATGGTCCATACAGGATAGTCAGGTGAGTGGGTGCGGTTGCATATGAGTTGGATCTTCCAGAGCACAGCAAGATACATAATGTTTTCCATGTATCATGCCTTAAGAAGGCCTTAGGACAGCACATTATACCTTTTACAGAGTTGCCACCACTGGATGAGGAGGGGAAGCTGGTTTTAGAACCGGATTCTATTATTGAGGTCAGACAGAGGAAGCTCAGGAACAGAGATATCACAGAATATTTGGTGCGATGGAAGGGTTTGCCTCTTGAGGATGCTACTTGGGAAGGAGAACATATTCTACGGCATCCTAGTTTGCATTTTCTTGGGGACAAGAAAATTTCGGGAAGGGAGGACTGTAATGTCCCTTTTCCCTCGCCCATGGCCTAAGGGCCAATGTGTGCCCTAACCCTAGTCATGCCCAAGGGGTTACGGACACTATTTTGCTATTGGGTATGGGCATCTAGTCCAGTTGTTATTATTTTTTATTGACTGGGTCATAAAGTACTTTTAAAAAGGGACTAGATGTTATGTTTCATCATTGGGGCCACTTAAAGTACCTTTTTGGTGACTTGAGAGGACATGCATGGCATTAAATGTTATATTTCTTCATTGAGGTTACTTTATGGGCCTAGGTGCCTAGGAAGGGAAAAGCAACTTCAAGTTATTTTTAATAAGGCCCTCTTTTTAGGAAAGTGCGCCTTGAGTGTTTTAGGGTTTCTTTGACATGAAAAGGTTATAAAAGGAGGTGAGGGGTGAAAGGATAGTCATTCATACATACACTTATATTTCTTTTCATGGTGCAACTGCTGTTTGCAACTTTTAGCTTGTGGAGTAAGATCCCATGAGAACCCTAGCTTCGGTGGTGAGAGATCCATCCCTAGCTAGCAGGGCATTCTTCGGTAGTGAAAGATCTAGCCTAGCTTTTCATTTGGAGCAGATTTCAGGGCTGGTTTTACAGAGGCATTTTTAGAATTTTCAGAATTAGGGTTTGAGGATTTTTGAGAGTTTGGTGGATATTTTTCAGTTGGTTTTCGGATCAGACCTACGACAGCCATAGAAGAAGGATTCGACATCATCTACAGAGGGTTTCACAAGGGTTTTGGCTATTTTCCAAAGGGGGCGACTTGTTTGGGAATTTGCAGCCCTAATTTCTAGGGTTTCCAGCAGTCCTTTTTCAGATCTGAAGGTTGGAAAGTCATCTACTATTTTTATATGTATTATTTCCAAAGTTTCATCATTAGTGCATTTGTATTCGGAAAGATATTAATTTTCAAAGTTTTCCGGCTATTTTAGGCATGTTGTAATTTTCTGGCAGCGTTATATTGACTGAAAAATTCCAAAAATATTTCCCTTGTGTTCTTCATATTATTATCTTGTTCCAGTTAAAATTTCAAGTATTTTGGATGGGTATTTTGAGAGTTATTCACATTTTTCTGTTCATTGCCCTAGCTGTACTTTTTCTGCATAAAATCTGCAAAAATCAGATTTAGTATTTTGCTGCAAATTTCTG
Organism: Taxus chinensis; assembly: GCA_019776745.2. Lineage (NCBI taxonomy): Eukaryota > Viridiplantae > Streptophyta > Pinopsida > Cupressales > Taxaceae > Taxus > Taxus chinensis. Next base: position 111,285,619 of record CM034153.1, read on the forward strand.
TGTTTTGTCATTTTTGTGGTAAGATCCCAACTAGGGATATTTCAAAAAGCTTTAGGAACCAAGTGTTTTTCCTCTTTTTCTATGTAATGGTTTGGTAGGGTGTCATGTTGAAGAAAGTGTGCAATCACTTCTAGTTGCTCTGGTATTGTGATAACCCCAAATAAGTGGGTTTTTGAGTATCCTCATCTAATTCCCTTGGTTATTCCCTTGTGTTTATATGGCTCAAGTGATATGGTCCCACATTTTTTTTGGGCTTCACATTTATTTTAAACCTATATTCCATAAATAACATCATCCATCTTGTTATTCTTCCACCCAATAACGAATTATTCAAAAGGTATCACAATTCTTGGTGATATGTAAATAACTTAAATTCAGTTACTACCAAGTATTGTCTAAACTTTTGAAGTGCAAAAACCATGGCTAGAGTCTCTCTTTTAGTAGTTGTGTAGTTTTTCTCTACTAATGATAGTTTTATACTTACAAAATGGATTGGGTGATCAATTTTGCCTTCACCTAGTTGCACTAAGATTGATTCGATTACACTTCCCAATGCATCAACATGCACATGAAAAATTCTTTGTCCAATATAAGAAAACTAGTATCGGTGCAATGGACGACTTTTGATTCAATTGTTTGAATGCATTTTGGCAATCTATTGTCCATTCAAACTTTGTGCCTTTTAACAATAGTTGTTCCATAAATTACACAATACTAGCATATCCCATGGTAAATTTCCTATAATACCCAATGTGACTTAGAAATGCGCAGAGTTTTGATGGAGTTGTGGAATTTTTGAGGCCAATTAGTTGTAATTTTTACTTGATCTATTAAAATTCCTCTTTTGCATACAACATGACCAAGTTATACTCCAAAAGGTGTAAAACAAATTTCTTCAAATTTAAAGCAATGCATAATGCTTTACATCGTTGTAATATTAATCATACCTTGGATATATGTTCTTTGAGAAAAGAGAAGATTGCCCAAACATCCAATATAATTTCTATGAAATCATGGATGAAGTCCTTAAATGTAGTGAAAACTACTCCAGAGAAGACCGCAACTACGTTTTTAAATCCAAATGGCATTACCTTGTATGTGAAACTACCTTGTTTGGTGGTAAAAGTGGGTTTGGCCTGATATTCTTACATAATAGAAATTTGGTGGTAGCTGCTAAATCCATCTGTAAAAAAATATAATTCATGTCCAGCTACTGATTCCAAAATTTCATCTGTGAATGGTGTAGGAAATGGGTCATTGATGCATGGGTCATTCAGGGCTTTGTAATCTCCAAAAATTCTAATTCTTCTCATTTTCTTTCATTGAGTGATGACCAAACTCACCCAATTTAGTTTTTCTATCTGGTAGATTAAACTTGCTTCTACCATACAGTCTTATTCCACATTAACTTTTGCTTTCATGTTTGGATTTAATCTATAAGGTTTTTTCTTGATAGGATTTCCTCATTTTAATTCAATGCACATTTCTTCGAGTGATGGATATACTTCCATGATTTTGCTGAATTTAGTGGGAAACACATCCTCATTATCCCTCAAATGTTGCATAATTTTTGACATCTTTTTTTTTGATCCAATAGTCTCTAATAGTGGCTAGCTTTACTACTTCATTTGGTCCAATGTCTTTTATTCTCCTACACACTGGCTCATTATATATTCTAGACTTTCCCTTATTGTGGGTGTCTTCTACCATCTTGGTCCCTTATTTTTCTTCTATATTAAAACTGTGCAACTTTTATTCTTATTTATCACATGGTTCTTTATTTGCGGGTATCTATCTAGTGATTATGGTTTAAACACTCCAACTAGCTCCATATCTTCATCATCCTTAGGTTCATCATTTTCCTCCTTGTGGTCCCCTACTATATGACACATTTTTATGCTATACTCTTATGTGTCCACTGTTTGAATCCCAATGCTATAATTTATGCAATCCCCATGCTTTCTTTCTCCGAGGTCTAGAAATTTAGCTCCTCGGTATGAGCTAATAGTTCCATAACATAAAAAATGCTTTAATTTTTTAAAGGGTTGTATCTACCATGGGGTTACTATCTTCAAAAGCAAAGGTTTATATAAATTCCTATTGGACTTGCCCCCACTGATATGTTTCTCTCCTTATTTCTTGATGAAAATACCAAGCTTTTGGCAATGGTGTTAGTGTTTCTATAAAAATTTACACCCACCAATTTGGTTTTATCTCCTATACTTTCCAAGGCTCAATACATTCTTGAATATGTAATTTTAAGCATTTTACTATGTAATACTGCAACCATTCTTTTTTAACTTAGTATCTAATGCGAACCATGCCCGCATTATTCCTACTACCTCATTCCATTTAAGATCCTTTGATATGTGTGCAACCCACAACGAGGATGTTATTCCTCTTAAAGAATATTCTAGCACATTGATCCTCATTTCTTCTTGAGCCATGTATGTTTTTGAAATTCGTCCAAAAATACATTTGAGCTAGAGATGAAAAAAAATTGTGGAGTTCATTTTTTCTTTGACTTGTACCATCCTCTTTGGTCTTACTTTTTGCTCTTTGTACATCCAATGATTTAATCCTACATATGAATCTGCATCAATCGAGGATGCACTCTCCTATGGAATATGAATTTCTGTTACTGTAGGATTTATTTTCCTCACTTTATTTGTATTATCTTACTTGGGATATTCCACCTCACTTGGAGTTTCCCTACAATCACGAGATATGTTTGCTTAGGTGTACCTGTTGTGTTGATTTAGCTTACTAACTGTGTGGAGTCAACTCTACTACCCGTATCAATTAGTGAGAGTTATTCACCATTGATTTAGGTGGTAGTTGCACTTTCCTCCTCTTATATATGTACATCAATTGCATCATTATATGATATGAAGCATTGAGTTGATTTGGATCCATTCTTTCCTTTTTGCATTTTATCTCATTGTTAGTCATAAGTTGTAGATTTGTATGTGCGTGCTTAGTCTTGCCTTTGTGTAATTCATGTCTCACATTTCTCACTGGTGTACATTTTGATTTAGCGGATCCCTAATGTTCTCGATATGGTATCAGAGCCAAGCTAGTATTGAGCTTGTCTGGTTTTTATTCTGTTAGTTTTACATGAGAATATTATTGGAATAGTTTTAGTGCTAGGTGTTTGTATTTTCTATTTTTGTCTGGTTTGTGTTGGTTCAACCTATTTGCAGGCTCTTAGAGGTTTGTAGACCCGTATAGAGATACACACACCTGGGGATTTTTTTGTAGGCCCATATATGCAGTTGTAGATCTTTGAAGGGTGTTTTCACATATGGTAGTTCTTTGTATGCATGTTCAAACTTGCAAAGGGATTTTTTTTTTTCAGATTTAGATGCATTTCAGACCTGTAACAAAATTTAAACAACCTATATTGGGCATTTTGGATGCTTGAGGGTTTTAAAAAATGTTTTTTTGCTAATTTTCAGTCATTGCAAGCTTGAAATGGAACATAAACCTCTACAATGCCCTCATATATACTGGTATTGAGTTGTATTTAACTACATAAGACTAATTTTGGTCTGTGGCAGCTGCAAATCAAACCTCAACAACAAAGAAAGGCATTTTTTTTCTTGCATTGGGCGTTTTTTACAGGTCTGAGGTGTTTTTTTGGCTTGCATTGGGTGTTTTTTTGGCTTCCACAACCTGCAATCACCTTCCTTGGTGGTCTCTAAGCCTTTGGATAGATTTGCAACCTTCCTTTTGGAGTTGGACTATGCCATAACAACAATTTTTTTTAGAAATTTTGGCTTTCAAACCCTAAAACCAGCGCATTCCTCCTTAGTGGACCCCACATCCAAGTAGAAAAGTGGTGGTATTATCCAATTTTAACTTTTATTATTCCAAAATTTGAGACTTTATCACTTTGGAATGCAAGTCAATTTGGTTTTGTTGCTTTAAGAAGGATGTTTCAGAGTTTAGTTGCTTGTATCTTCACTTGACGAAGACGAAGGGTGAGGGCTGGGTTGACAAGAGGCCTATCCCCCCTCAAAATCTAAACCATTGAACTCTTCATTCTTTATCGTTTCTAACGAGTATAAACATGCCACCCTTTCCTATCATTTCAGGTAATTTTTAATCAATTTGCAAAATTTTAATTAAATAAGCCATTAGTTGCGGAAAATAGTTTTTGCTATAACTTTTGACCAGTAGCTCGGATTTGAGCATTGTTTTGGTCAAAATTTCATGTTTTATCATTCTCTATATGATGGATTCATTTATTTTTGTAAACAAACTACTTTATAAAGTGCCACTTTTTTGGGGGGGGGGTTCTTGCATAACTCTATGGGGACTTGTATTTTTTACACTAAGTTATAAAGTGCCATATGGGATAATTCTGGGGGTTTATATGCGTTATGGAGTTCACCATTCTATTTTTATGGTTAAATGTGGGAAAATTTTGTCTTGGAAGGCATGCATTATCAATCATTGCATTATGCAGGGTTTACTGCCCTACCTCCATAGTCTTGTTCCTGATCCTGATGAGCCTTTATAGAATGATGATTAGTTTAAACAAAACGATGAGGTCTATGGCCTTCTCAGTCTTATTATTTATAGGGATATATTACATTTTTTTGAGCACACTGAGTGCCATTTTACTTCCTAGACCATTATCTGACAATTGCATGGCGACCTTGTTTCACCATTTTAGAGTGACACTTCCCTAGACCACTCTAGTGCCACCATAGATTCTCCCCCTTCTCACATCCCTCTCATTGTTGGGTGTTATTATGAACTTATTTCTTCATATGAGTCCCATGTTGACCATTTGCCACAAGATCTTGCTATTGAGCACACTGTCCTTATTGTTGCCTCCACAAAGCTCATTGTCGTCCATATTCATGCTTCCATTCACTCTCCACAATAGTGTTCTATTGGAGAAAATTCATCTAAGACAAATGTGATCATTGCATTTCATGCTCCATTACATCTTGATTGCTTAGTTGACAACACTCCACATACACCTATTGCTACTTTTGAGTGCAACCTTGCTTCATCTTAGACTTCCAACAGCTCTTTGCAACAATATTCTCCTCCTACTTCATGTTGTGATGCTCATACTTCTTGTCAGACATTGATCTCATTGAGAAACCCCATTGGGATGAGTATATGCTCGACATGAGTTGTCTATTTGGCAATTCCAGTCGTGTTTCATTACAGGAATATGCTCCAAATGAGCCATCACACATTATAAAGGACCCATTCATCTCTCCCATCCCTTTGGGAGTGCCGCCTAAGGACATTTGTCACTTCCACTATTTCAGAGATGTTTCATGATCCACCTCTTCTTATGGATCCCTTTTTGAGGGTTCTTAGCCCCCCATGATTTTATTTCTTTGATATGTATACTGTAGTGAAATTCCCATTGTCTTTTGTGCACACTTTTTCTAGATCTATGCCACGTTTCAGTTAGATGCAGTTACAGGCTATGCCACCATTCTTTCCTTCTTTCATTTGATCTCATTGTTCTTCATAACTTATAAATTTGTATATATGTGCTTAGTCTTGCCTTTGTGTAATTCATGTCTCACATTTCTCACCGGTGCACTCTTAGATTTAGTGGATCCTCGGCATTTCTTGATACTTTCTCCATTTGTGTTAGTATAATCCTTATCATGCCTCACAAACTCATATAACTGTGATATTTCTTCATCAATAAATGGATTTTTGATACGTGTTTTAGAAAAAATACCCTTTTTATGAACTCATTTATCTTTACCCTTATTTTGTATTGCGAAGATGTAGCCTTTTCTTGATGTCCTACTTGAAACCATTTTTCACCTCATGTGTGTATGGAGACATTAGCTCCCTACGAATGTATAGGGTTTCTATTCAGAATTATTAATGGAATTATAATAATAGAGTCATTGAGATGTGCTTCCATCTAATTAGTTACTATGTTGATTGTCATGTTTCCATCATATGCTCACTTCTTTCCAATCAACACTGGGTAATGTGTTTCATTAGTTTTCAAATCAATAACTTTGAAATCCCCTTTTAAATTTAAATCTCTTGCCCATATCTCGAAATCCTCAAGTTGGCCAATTGGATCTACTCTGCCATATTCTATGAGGCTAAGAGTAATATTATCATATGCTTGAGCGAGTGCTCCCATAGCTTCCCAAGTCGATCTTGGCATCATGTTTATTGTGGTTCCAAAGTCGAATATTACATCCTTCGTTTCATATCCTCTCATAATTATGTTCAATCAGGTGTCCACATCCCATGATTTTTTCATCTTTACATACCATACTAGTTTCTTTTCTTACACTGCATCACCTGATGCACTTTCTAATAGATTTATGAGAAAGTTAGATATGTTTTGTGAAATATGATCATTAAGTAGGAAATTTATGATATTTAGGAGATCATGTAAAGCTGCAACCACTCCTTGTACTTAGCTTTAATATTCTCATCATCTGCTTGTAAACTTAGGATTTAACTTCCCCATTGATCTAAAGGACAATTTGGAACTTTGAAGGTTCCCAAAATATCCCAAAATCGTGACAGTATAGTAGAGCATTCCAAGAGATTTCGAGTGTCTATTGGAACAAGCAAAACGGATATCATATGCTCAAGTTACAATTGGTCAAAGTTTGGAAAAACAGGGTCAACTGGCCAATCAGGCCGCAACACATGGCAAAATGAAAATGGAGCAGAACTAAAAAAATTGGCTTTGTGACTCCTATCTTTGGCGATCTATTTTGGATGGGTGGACCTCATTTTTTTTTCTAGTTGTGAGCCCTTAGCCAAGGTCAACACACATTTTTATCGGAGGGGTGTCTTTGTCATCGTTATTACATATGGCTATTGCCACAATTATATATATATATATATATATATATATATATATATATATATATATATATATATTTGTCTCCCTCCACATCGCCTATCCATAACGAACCGGCCAAGCTGAACTACACCACCAACTCAACATTCAAACAACTCGCTAGCCACAACGTGGCATTCAAACTTAGCCATTGTCGACTGACCAAGCCACGTGGCTAAAAACAAAGTATAACCATGGTTAAATAGCTATGAAGGAATAGGTGGGTGGCCCAAATAAAAAATAGTCAAACCACCCATATCCCTATAGATGTGTGATTATTCCCCACAGTAGCCAAATCGTCGCCGATGGAAGATAGGGAGAATCGAACCCCTGAATTATTTGATGAAAAAATTTAGCTCAACTTTTGAGCCACATGGGCTCAAAAAGCAATATAAAGATCTCGTTTGTATTTGAATTAACAATGCTCAGTGATTGTATAAAGACCATTCTGAGCAATTTTGAGAAAAAAGCATTTTGAAGCATTTAGAGCCAGAACTAGGTCTCAAGTAGAACTATAAAGTTGTTCAAAACTCCGAGATGATCAACCTGGAATTTTTTTATTTTCCTTAAAGTATCATTATTTTTCCATTGGAACAATTTTTAGAGCTAGGTTTTCATGGAGAATTCCTGTCGGGATCCTTACAGAGCCACAAATAGATTTGGGGATGGATTTCTGACAATATGTAGAGTCTTTAGATCTGAATCAACTCTTTTGCAAGTTATTAGATCTATTTAATCATTTTAGAAGGTAAAAATTATACTTCAAACGATATTTTAATGTATCAGTTCACGTTTATAGTGAGCCTGAAGACATAGCCCAATTGTGGTGAAATTCGTTACCAATCCATGGAGTTTTTGTGTTTTGGTTTGCTGTTTTTAACTAGTTTTACATTTCAATATAAAATAAATTTAACTACTTAAACAAGGAAAATAACGGAAAAATCAATTTGAGTTGATTTTTGGCATGTTCTTTGACAAATAGACGAAGTGAATGCACAAATTAGTTTTCATTGTTTATATGTTTGAAATCAGTTATTTATCAGGTTGTGATCAATTTATGACATCTTAAGATCAATTTATTAATGTTTTATAATTGTACAACTTCATTTATGGAAAGTTGTAAGAAGAATTTTTTGATCGTTTAAGAGATCAACTGAGAACATTGGGTTTTAAAACACTTAAAATTGAATCTATTAAGGTATTATAACATCTCTTGATTAGATTATTAAGTATCCGTGAATTTTTGAAATTAGAGTTTGTAATAAACTACTGGTTTATGGATCATGTTTGTTATTAGAGTTGGTTAAACTCAATGTTTTCTTTCAATTGCATTTGATATCAGTTTGGTACTTGCATTTTGCGCTTATTGATCTTCTATTTGTAGTGTGTAATTTTTGGAAGTACATTTTTTATAGGTAACCATGGGGAATTCCTTAAAAAGAGAGAGGTTGGAAGAGATTGAAAACATGAATAGGAAAATTCAAGAAGAGAATGCTTTCCTGAGGTGCAAGATCTATTCCCTTGAGGAACAAATTGAACGCTTGAAATCAGATCTTGAATCTAAGGACGAGCTCTTGATGATCTTGCAGTGTGGTGAACTGAAGAAGGATGTACCTTCCACTTCAGATGCAGAAACCATGATAGATGAGTGCACTGTAAGTTTTTCACCACGTGATTCCTCCTCCCATTCAGATTCAGATTCAGGTAAAAATGTTTTTGGTGATTTTGAAAAGCACACTAAAGGCATTGGATCTAAGTTATTAACTAAAATGGGATTTAATGGGAATGGCCTTGGTAAGAACAACCAAGGTATATCTAACCCAATATAGGTTGAGGATCATCCTTGTTTTGCAGGTTTGGGTTATGCTAGTGGCAGGAAAATGGAAGGTGGAGAATACTCCATAAACCAATGAAAGAAGATGAGCTTCTGACAACAAAGTGTCTTCCCCCTTTACATCTAGCGAGTCATCATACGAAGAAGGGCTTGGTAAGAAATAAAAAAGATGAGGTAATGAGATTCTTTCACCTCATTCTTATCATAAACATAAAGAAAATGGTAAAACTTTTGATCAACTATTTTAGTATAAGAAATTTGGTTATGATATTCAGAAAATGTGGCACAATTATCTATGCACTTTTTGTGGATTGTCTAACAACTATGTAGCCAAATGTAGGAAACAAAAATCTTTGATGGGAAATATTTTAAAAGACTACTCTCCTAGTTAGGGTTCATAGAATGACAGTTTGGGTAAGTTTCCTAAAAACATGGACAAAATATTTTGTTCTCATTGTAACAAGAAAGGTCATGAGAATGACAAATGTTGGCAGCTTCATCCTAAATAATAATGGAAATTTTTTAATAACAAAAGCATAATTAAACCAAAAGTTCTAAATATGACCCTTGCAAATGTTCAAGAAAATCCTAAGGAAAATAAACAACCTAAAAGGTAAATCCAGTTAAGTGGATTGTAAAATAGTTATTTAGTTTTATGTTTGCATAGCTATAATAGTTGATTAGCATGCAAATTTTCAAAGCATTTTTAGGATTCCTGATGATTGTTAAATAGGAAATATCTCCCCATATTTCATATTAACTTTGAAAATGTTGAAGTAACCTAAAGAGAAAATCCAAGTGCTAGGTTTATCATACTTGGAATATTATTTTCTTTCGTTTATAGTTTTGGAAAACTTTAGTTTTGAACCTTGACAACAGTATTTGCGAAGTTTTCTATGGGGCATGATTAATATGTCAGTTTTGGGAAAACTGCATTTTAGAGTATAATGTTGTCATAAAATATTGTGCAAATGACTTATAAGACCCTTGTCGGGCATTGTTCGTAATTGTAATAATTATAATTTTTTTTTATAACCATGCATGATTTTTGCACATTTTATAAGTTCCTCAAGTATGTAGGTTGCATTTTGTAGAAGTGGCAGTTTTGCAGGGTTAGACAACAACTGATTACTATTTGTAATTTGATTATCGGTTCATACTAGTTTAGTAGAGCATTTGTAGAATTTGCCTTGGATTTAGTTGGATTATGGTGTTGACATTTCATGTCTATATGAACTAATCCATGCTATGATGGCTTTTAAATTTTTGTAATCTTAATCTACCATGCTATAAACTGGGTTCTGTATGTTGGTGATTATGCAGAGGACTGTTTAGTAGATTTAATGGGTAAGCTGAATTTTGGGGACCAAAAGGGTCTTACAGGGGAGGTGTTATTTGGAGGACAATTCAGAACTTTGGAAGTTCCCAAAATCTCCCAAAATCATGACAGTATGGTAGAGCATTCTGAGAGATTTTTGGCAAAACAAATATCGTATGCTCAAGTTACCACTGGTCAAAGTTTGGTCAAAGTTGGAACAAAGTAGGGCCAATTGGAAAATTAGGCCGTGACACATGGAAAAATGAAAATGGAGCAGAAGTGAAAAAATTGGTTTTGTGACTTTGGTCTTCGACACTCATTTTTAGATAGACGGGCCCCGCTATTTGCTAGTTGGGGGCCTTCAGCCAAGGTATACACACTTTTTTTTATCAGAGGGGTGTCTTTTCCGCAATTACTTCATATGGCTATTTCCATATATATATATGCCACTGATGTTATTTGTATATTGCATGTGGGATATGTATTACAATGCATTAACAATGTTGTTTATAGAACTGAGTTGGCGGGGAGTTTAGTGTGAGTTTCCAGTGCCAGATTGGAGAGTTGCCACATCACTTCCCATAACATTCGAAGCCAACTCGGTGTTAAAACAAACATCCATACTAGCCGAGCCATATTTGGATCCCTCCACATTGACTATCCACAATGAACTGGTTAGGGCAAACTACACCACCAACTCAATGTTCAAACAACTCGCCAGCCACGATGTGGCATTCAAACTTAGCCATTGCCGACTAGCCAAGCCACATGGGGAAAAAATGTATAAGTTTGGTTATAACCACGAAGGAATAGGGTAGGCGGCCCAAATAAAAATAATCAAACCGCCCATATCCCTATAGATGTGGGATTATTCCCCATAATAGCCAAATCGTCGCCCTCAAAAGATAGGGAGAATCGAACCCCTGACTTGTTCGATGAAAAAATTTAGCTCGACTGTTGAGCCACATGGGTTCAGAAAGCTATACAAAGAGCTCATTTTTATTTTAATTAATAATGCTCAATGACTGTGTAAATGCCATAATAGGAAATTTTGTGAAAAAAAAACATTTTGAAGCATTTGGAGGTAGAACCAGTTCTCAAACAGAACTATAAAGTTGCTTGAAACTCCTAGACAATCAACCTTGAAGTTTTATTTTTCCTTAAAGCATCATTATTTGTCTGGTGGAATAGTTTTTTGAGCTTGGTTTTCACAGAGAACACTTATTGGGAGCCTTGCAGAGCCATGAATAGATTTGGGGACAAATTTATGACAATATGCAGAGTCTTAAGATCTGAATCAACTTTTTTGCAGGTTATTGAATCTATTTAATCATTTTAGAAGGTAAAAATTATGATTCAAATGATATTTTAATAAATCATTTCATGTTTACTATGAGCCCGGAGACGTAACCCAACTAGGGTGAACTCTATTATCAATTTGTGGAGTTTTTGTGTTTCGGTTTGATGTTTTTAATTAGCGTTCCATTTCAGTATAAAAGGAATTTAACAACTTAAACAAGGAAAATAACTGGAAAACCAATTTAAATTTATTTTTGGCACGTTCTTCCACAAATAGATGAAGTGAATGTACAAATCATTTTTGATTGTTTAATTCAATCTGAAATCAGTTATAAATCAATTTGTGATTAGTTTATGACATCTTAAGATCAATTTATTAATGATTTATAATTGTACAACTTCATTTACGAAAAGTTTTAAGAAGAAAATTTTGACCGTTTAACAAATCAACTGAGAACAACAGGTTTTAAAACACTTAGAATTGAATCCATTATGGTCTTATAACATCTCTTGATTAGATTATTAAGTATCTGTGAAGTTTTGAAATCAAAGTTTGTACTAAACCACTAGTTTATGGATCAACCATTATTTTGGGCATTGTCCTGGAAAGATTCTGTCATTTTGGTTTATTTAGTCTCTTCACGGTCTCACCTGAATTATTGATATAAAACTTGTGACTTGGAGAGATCACCTATTGATAGGGTGATCTAACCTCTGTGTTTGAGACATGCAACTCCCTTATGAGATGGATTTATGAGGTTTTGAGTACTTTTAACCTAGAAATCACTTGAAAGGGGAAAGAAAGGAAAGTGAGAGAGAAATAGAAGAGGTAGGAAAATAATGGAAAATAATGGAGAGAGGGATCATGTAGAGACAAGAAAAAATAGATCTCATTCCTACATACTAGAAAGTACACCATAAAAGTAAGGAGATTGAATGTTAATAATTTGCATGAAAATGACAGAAATGGAAGATTACATTTGACATAAGAACAAACATAATCACCAAGAATCTCATGAAATAAAGCTCTACAATCATCCCGATATTTCTTCTTTGAAAGGAACACAAATTTTTCTTATTGTCTTCTCTTTAACATAGTCTTTACAATGATCAATATCCAAGGAGAGTATCTAAACATAGAGTTTTATTAACTTCTATGGCTTGATACCATAGGACACAAAATTTCCTCCAACCTTCAAGACCCCTTATAAATGAGCTCTAACTTCCTTTTATAACCCAAACGTTGGTTATAAGGTAGTCTGGGTTTATATGACATCACTTTAGGGAAAAATTAGGTCACATTATAATTTATAACTTTATTTTTATAAAGTAAAGTCACTTTATTCAAATAACATCATTTTATCACATAAGTGACCTAATTAAAAGTATTTATTACAATAATGTTGGTGAAATAATTTTTTGCAGTACAAATTATTGCTTTTCACCTATTGTCACGGGGGCTAAGCCCCTCCTTCTTGGGTATGGGAAGGCTCTCATTATTGAACGGAAACTACCTAAAATTGTGGGGTGGCCATTAGGCCTGGGATCACACAAAACTAATCCAACAAACCTGTGGCAAAGTGCTTGTACAATGTACAAACGAGGAATTTTCTACAAGGGACGGTAAAGGGGAGTAGGAGAAATAAAGAGAGGGTTAATGTTGTGAGTAAAAACTATCAAATTCTCACTAATAGTAACCAGAGTAGGTCCACATTCAATTAAAAGAACACAATAATGTAAGAAATCAATAAGAATAACAAACTAGAGACACAAATTTCTACAAATTCAGTAATCAAGGACACAAAGTTCCTTCTTGGTTATACAAGATCACCATACTTACAAAGTTAGAGAGTAGAGAGGGTAGAGGAACATAGAAAAAGAAATAGAGGAAATGTATCTTTTATTGCTTGATGTAGTAGTGGTACAAATATCAAGTACATACAAAAATCAACAATTTCCAATCCTTTGGAATGGATAAGCCATTCCAAGTTATAACATAAAAAAATGTCTCTTCCTCTTCCCTCCATGTGACTTTTCATCTCACCACCATTTGTGACTTTTCACATTCTATTAAGAATCAAATTATTGTTAGGAAATATTTTTATTAGTGCTCCATTAGTAAATAATAATCAGGTGAAGTAATTATTATAATGCAATGTTAGTAAATTAGTAGGTTATTATATTGTTATTAGTTGTTTATAATACGAAAATAACAATTATGAATTTTTTAGGCGAGTTACAAACAACTCACGTAGGAGGATTGTGTTGTTATAGCCACCCCTATATTTTAGGAAGACTATAACCTATTTATTTAGTTATTTTTAATATGAAAAAAATAATGGAAATTATTGAATATCATTTGTATGTCTGCAACTCTCTTTGATCTCTTTGCAAATTCTTCTATGTTATTTTCATTTGGTATCAAAGCGTGTCAGTCCATGGGGTTTTTTTTTTGATTTATTCACATAGTTTATTGCTTCCTTTTTTTATCTTCTTTTATCTGAGTGCCCAGTATTGAGAAGAAAAGAAGACTTATGGTCTATTAAAGCAAGAAAAAAAAAACCTAGGGATCTGAATTCAAAAATCGACCTACAACAGTCTCAACAACATTTGTACATCCTCTACGCGAGCATCCAGATCATATTTTGTTAACAGTCACCTCAGAATTTGTAGCACTTTATTTTTTTACAGTAATCATCAAGATTATAACAGTCTCCGATGATTATAGTAATCATCTATGATTCTTTTCAATCCCAAGAGATCCCCTCTGATTGCCAACGATCACTGTGTTAAACAAGACGATGAGTCTATTTTCAGCTTTCTCAGTAAGTGTTTCTATTTTTCAATGGATATGTCTATTCCTTTAGATAAATTCAATGGTCTGAACTTTTATGCTTGGAAAGTTAAAATTCAAATGCATTTAATGAATAAAAATTTGTGGAGAATTGTGAATGGTTAAGAACCTGCTCCATCAAATCAAAGTAAATTAGTAGAATGGAAAAATATAGATGATAAATCCAAAGCCATTATTGGTCTGGCTCTTTCAAATACTGAGTTTCATTATGTTGATCTAGAGAAACCATGTAATGAAATGTGGGAAAACTTAAACAAGTTATTTGGAGCAAAAGAAGTTAATGCTAAATTTTATTTAAAACTCCAATTTTTTAGATTTAAAATGAATGTCGATTTCACCATGTCTACTCATATAAATGATTTCAAATCTTTCACTAGACAATTAACATAAGTTAAAGCTACAGTTGACGACAAGGATGCAAAAGCTATATTGTTGAATATCTTACCTTCCAAATATAGCAATATGGTTTTCACCATTGGATATATTCTTTCACAATCAATGGAAGACATGATATCAAAATTTATAGCCGAGGAAAAAAGGACAAAAGAATATGTAGAAGAAGAAACGACAATGTATGTGAAAAAGAAATATAAAAATTCCTTTAAAAATGGAGGGGAAGTTAAATGTTTCTATTACAAGAAAAAGGGACATACTTCCAAATATTAAAGAAATAGAGCTAAAGATCTATGTAGTGGAGAAATTAAATCACAAGAAGCCAATATAATCATAGAAGAAGAAGAATCAAATATAGAGGAAGAACCCATAAAAAAAGAATGTGACTATATTTCTAACTATTTTTTGTTCTAAGAAGGACATCGCTGGATGGAGGTCAATTAACAACCTCTTATTAGTTGCCAATGACGGGGCCCCATCAAGGTTTGGTGGCACATTTTATTTCATTTGTGTACTTTTCTTCCAGTTTCCATTTGTTTTAGTTTGTAGTGTTCCTATTTCAATAAGTGAAAATTTCACATTGAGGGGAGACCATACTAGCAATGTTCCATTTCCAGTTTTCAGTTTGTAATGTGTGAGTAGATTTTCCTACGTTATTCTGTATAGTGAGATATTGATGAGAGCTAATAATAATAGTTGGCACATCATGATGTGGTTGTGGGTAAACCACTTGTAAAACCTTCATTTTTGGTTTATGGTAAACCAATTTGTAAAATCACCATTTATGGTTGTTGGTAAACCATATGTAAAACCTTCACCTTTTTGTTTGTGGTACTCCACTTTGTAAAACCATCATTTTCGATTCATGGTCAACCGTATGTGAAACCATCCGTCGGGTTTATGATCATCCTATGAAAATCATCAAATCATGAAAGCATGTGCAAATACAAAGGCAAGTTTTCCCCATGTTTGTACTAAGAGGGAATGTGAGGAATTATCTTTGTTAGTGCTCTATTAGTAAATAATAATTATGTGAAACAATTATTATAAAGTAATGTTAGTAAATTAATAGGTTATTATACTGTTATTAGTTATAAAACAACAATAACAATTATGAATTTGTTAAGTGAGTTACAAATAACTCACATAGGGGGATTGTGTTGTTATAACCACCTTCTATATTTTAGGAAGGCTATAACCTATTTATATGGTTGTTTGTAATATGAAAAAAATAATGGAAATTATTGAATATCATTTATATGTCTGAAATTTCTCTGATCTCTTTGTAAATTCTTCTAAGTTATTTTCAATTAAGTCCTTTTCTAATTTTTGAAAAGGGACTTTTACAATGTAACACTAAGTCACTTAAGTGAATAAGACAAAAGAGTGGAAAAAGTACATTCATAATGAAGAAATACAACATGAGAGAGGAGGAGATAGAGAGAGAGAAGAAGAGAGAGAGGTGGAAATTTGGAGACGAGAAAGCTCTTACTGATGAAGAATATTCTTTTGATGGACCTTTGAGGAAATTCTTTATGAGTGAAAGTCTTGACTCCAACCACCTATTGAACTGAAACAATGTGATTGAATATTTTTCCTCCTTTGGGGTGTGAAAACACTACAAGGTGTTGAATGAGTGTTTAGGAACACTGATGATAAGAATTACATCATGTGAAATTGATATGGTTACCCATTCTTGCAAACATGGCACTTCATAAGAAGATCATCATCTTACCCTTCTCAACTCCAAAATAGTTCTTGAATGGAATCACCTTTAGGATGCTCATACAGTTTCTTGTTCATATGATTCTCATGGGAATATATGAATTCTTGATCCTAAAAACATGATGGTCCTGGCTACCTTGGTATTTTGACTAGGTCCTCTTGACTTGTTCCTTGAAGAGGTTTGAACACAATGGAAAAGTTAGGATATGATGATCATCACCTCACTCCTTGAGCTTCACATTTCACCTTTGTGAAAAAGATGTCACCTAAGTGGAAACATACTTAGGATATTTGGGAACCATTTTTCTCAATTGATCCTTATAAAAATAAATTTCCTCTTCTAGATAGAAGGATTGGCCCCTGAATGGAACTTGAAGGGATGTCTGAGAATGAGTTCTATGTTCTTGATCTCCAAACTGCATTGGAACACTAAGAATTTCAGCTCCTTGATTTTCAAGATGTGAGCACATTACAAAGAATGGGTTAAGTATTTAAAAACACTTTCATGAGCTATGCATTGTTTGTGAGCTTGAGGTGACTTCCACCACCACTCATGGTGATTTTTTCTTATTATGCTCATGATGACCATTTCCTAGATGAATTGAATTTTAATGAGGATATTGATGTTTCAAATCCTTCACAGACCTCATGATGTTTGATTTCACCCGTTGTCCAAGTGACTATCTTTCACACACATTGATTCATTTTGATATGTTCCTTAACATGGTATGATTTATATGATGTGTTAGGAAATAAGAGATAAAATATGCAGAATAATCCCTCACAGAATCACAACAGTAGAAACTAATATGCAGAAATTATTACAGATTTGAAATAAAATTGTAGAATAAAATAACACAACACAAAGAGACAATATTTAACGTGGTTCACCCAATTTGGGCTACGTCCACCAAGAATCACTTGCTCAGATTTTATTACAAGCCACCGCTCTCTCAATAAATTACCCAGATCCATTTGGAGCTATGCTCAACAAACTCTACAGAATTCACACCCGAATTCAAAACACATCTGTAATACATTTGCTTGTACTTTCTATCATATGCATAAGACCATATAAATAGACAACTGCTTAAGCAGTTTTACAAAACCATGGGTATCAAAACCATGGGAAAAAAAAAAAAACTGTCCCATAAACCTATGGGTCAAAAAACTCACCCATATGAGAAGAGCACGTTTCCCGATATAATCGGGTACCGAATTTTTCGATGGGCCAAAAAAAATTTACGCCTATAACAGTTGCCCATTTTCCATGGGTTAATAAACCACCCATGAACCCCTACTTTGGGCGCTTTGCCCCTGAACCCCCTCAGACCCATTGACCGATGAGCGGGACCACCGTAAAAGGATACATGAAAAGTGTAACACATACTCTTAGTGTATAGTCTTCAACACTTTCACACATGAAAACAGGCTCCACAAACCTAACGATCTCCCACTTGGAGACTAGTTTTCCTCTGAGCAAGCTTCTCAACTCTTCACTGTCATCCGTGAAGGATCAACTAAAGCTGAACATAACTTTAGTTTTTCCCTTGTGACCACCTTGGTCATCATGTCTACATGATTCTGACTGGTATGAATCTTCTCCAACTTCAACTTCTCTTCCTCCAAAGCTGTCCTGATGAAATGGTATGTCCTGGAGTGGAAAGCAGAGTTCTTAGCTAGGTGTATAGCACTCTGACTATCACTATGCAACTTACATTCCTCTTGCTTATGCCCCAACTCCTCAAGCAATTGTTGTAACCAAATAATCTCTTTGCTTGCCTCTGTGGCAGCAACATACTCAACCTCCGTGGTTGACAAAACCACCAGCTTCTGTAGTCGTGAAATCCAGCTCACTGCTGTCCCACCTATAGTATAAATATAACCTGTCGTGCTCCTCCTGCTATCTACATCTCCAGCCATGTCTGAATCTACATAACCACATAAAGTGGTGTCTGATCCACTATAGCACAAAACTGTCCCCATGGTTCCTCTCAAATACCGAAGGATCCACTTTACTGCTTGCCAATGCTCTTTACCTGGATCACTCAAAAATCTACTCACATCTCCCATTGCATGGGCAATATCAGGCCTAGTGCACACCATAGCATACATCAAACTGCCAACTGCTGATGAGTAAGGTACCTTGGACATCTGGTTTCTTTCCTGCTCTATCTTGGGACACTGCTCCTTTGATAACTTAAAATGGCTTGCCAAAGGAGTCCCAACCGGTTTAGCATCCTGCATGTTAAACCTGTCCAATACCTTCTTAATGTACTTTTCCTAAGATAAAGTTAACTTCCATTCCTTCCTATCCTGAGTTATCCTCATACCAAGGATTTGTCTGGTTGCCCCCAAATCCTTCATATCAAAGGATTCACTTAGCTGTTTCTTGAGTACTTTTATTTCCTACATGTTTTTACCTGCAACCAACATGTCATCAACATACAAACACAGGATAATATAACTTCCATCCTAAAATTTCTTTGTATACACGCAATGGTCAGAATGATATCTAATATAACCTTGCTCCATCATGAAGCTATCAATCTTCTTATACCATTGACATGGAGCTTGTTTCAAGCCATACAAGATCTTCTTCAGTTTACACACCATCTTCTCTTTACCTTTGACCTCATAGTCCTCTGGTTGCTGCATATATAGTTCCTCCTCCAAATCACCATGTAGAAATGCAGTCTTTACATCTAACTGTTCTAAGTGCAAGTCTTCTGCTGCCACTATTCCAAGAACAGTTCTAATAGAAGTCATTTTTACTATAGGAGAAAATATCTCATCAAAATCTATACCTTGTTTATGTGCAAACCCATTGACCACCAACCGGGCCTTATATCTTTTCTTTCCTCCTTCTTCGTCTTTAACTCTATACACCCACTTGTTCTGCAATGCTCTTTTGCCTTCCGGTAGCTTCACCAAATCCCAAGTCTGGCTCTCCATGAGAGACTTATGCTCCTCATCCATGGCTTGCTCCCACTTCTTACTGGCATCTACCTGCATTGCTTCATCAAAGCTCTCTAGCTCTCCACTATCAGTGAGTAATAAATAATAAAGAGAAGGAGAAAAACGTTCAGGTTCTTTTCTTACCCTAGAAGACCTCCTCACTGTAGGAGTTTGGGGTTCCTATTGAGTAGGTTCTTGAACTGATTCATGGGTCACTTTCCCATCCGGAAGATCCTCTACCACTGCATATTCTTTCTTGGATTCTTCCCTATTTTCCTGCAACTGTTTCTTATACATGACTTTCTCATTAAAGACCACATCCCTAGACCGAATGATTTTCTTGTCCTTAATACTCCAGCATTTAAACCCAAAGTCATCACCACCATATCCAATGAAAGTACATTCTTTTGATTTAGCCTTTAGTTTGGTCCTATCATCCTTGTCTATATGAACAAACACCTCACATCCAAAAACTCTAAGAAATGAATAATCAACTTTCTTACCATACCATGCCTCCTCAGGTATGCCTCCATCCAAGGCACTTGAGGGTCCTCTGTTTATCAAGTACATAGTTGTGCTCACCGCTTCTGCCCAAAAAGAAAGAGGCAGTCTTGCATGTAACCTCATGCTCCTAGCACATCCCATTATTGTTCTGTTCATCCTTTCTGATACCCCATTCTACTGTGGAGTTCCTGGAACTGTCTTTTGCCTGCGGATTCCATTCTTAGAACAATAATCATTAAATTCATTGCTGCAATACTTCCCTCCATTATTTGACCTGAGACATTTTAGCTTAAGACTTGTTTCATTCTCTACCAAGGCTTTCCATTTAACAAAAGTGTCAAATACATCATATTTGTTTCTAATACAATAAACCCAAACTTTCCTTGTTGCATCATCAATAAAAGTAACATAATAACTTGAACCCCCAAGAGATGATACCTAAGCTGGCCCCCACACATCAGAATGTATCAGCTCTAACTTACTCTCTTTCTTCATAGGTCTAACCTTGAGAAACCTTACTCGCTTTTGTTTCCCATATATGCAGTTCTCACAGAAATCCAAACCTGTTTCTGTATATCCAGGCAAATTCTTCTTTATGATGTTCATGCCCTTATGGCTCATATGACCGAGCCTATAGTGCCATAATGTTGTATCTACATCTGAAGCCACAAGATTACAATCATTAGTACTATCAGTGGTTAAATACAAGGTTCCAACCTTCTTACCTCTTGCCACCACAAGAGCACCCTTGGTAACCTTCCAAGAGTTAGCTGTAAATATCACATTACAACCATCACTTCCCAACTGCCCTGTTGATATCAAATTTCTCCTTAATGTAGGCACATGTCTGACATCCTTCAATAGCCAAGTATTCCCATTCTGCATCTTAACCTAAACAGAACCTTTTCCAACTATGCTGCAAGGCTCATCATCACCAAGAAAAACATGTCCAAAATCTCCTTGAACATAATCAACAAAATAATGCCTATGTGGAGTAGCATGGAAAGAAGCCCCTGAATCTAAAACCCAAGATTCAGTAATATTGTGCAAAGAAAGAATCAAAGCATCCTGACATACATTACCCATTGCCACATTTGCCTCCTTGTTTTCTTCCTGTTGTTTCTTCTTATCCCGAAGCTCCCAACAATCCTTCTTTACATGCCCAGACTTTCCACAATTCCAGCATAAAATCTTGTCTCTTGGATTTTGACCTTGCCCAATCTTTTGATTTTCCACGGTTTCCTCTATTCTTCTGTCTCCCTCTAGTTTCCACTGTCAAAGCATTCCCTGAAGTAGAAGATTCCCCAGAGCTTTTTCTTCGCATTTCCTCACTTAGAATCACCCCTACAACATCCTCAAACTTCAACTTCGAGTTAGCTGGAACCGAGTTACTTACCGCCATTACCAGGCTATTCCAACTCTCAGGGAAAGAGCACAGAATTAATAAAGCCCTAACTTCTTCATCAAATTCTATTGTAACCGAAGCTAGCATATTCACAACCGTATTGAAATCATTTAAATGATCTGCTACTGAACTATTCTCAGACATCTTCATATTAAACAAATTTTTCATTAAAAATATCTTGTTAGAGGCAGAGGGTTTTTCATACAACTTCCCTAATGCATCCATTAGATCTTTTGTAGTCTTTTCCTTTGAAACATTAAATAATATCGAAGATGCAAGACACAGCCGGATTGTTCCAAGTGCCTTCCGATCCAACAAATCCCATTCCGCATCTGTCATACTCGAGGGTTTGTTCACCTTCTCAGACAACAGAGTATAAAGATCCTTTTGATAAAGGTAATCTTCCATCTGCATCTTCCAAAGACTGAAATTCTGCCTGTTGAATTTATCAACCCTAGATCTTCCATCATCTGCCATAACTCCCACTCAAGATAAAACTTTCCCTGTGATTCAACACTTCAGCAAACCAAACCAGGCTCTGATACCAATTGTTAGGAAATAAGAGATAAAATATGCGGAATAATCCCTCACAGAATCACAACAGTAGAAACTAATATGCAGAAATTATTACAGATCTAAAATAAAATTACAGAATAAAATAACACAACACAAGAAGACAATATTTAACGTGGTCACCCAATTTGGGCTACGTCCACCAAGAATCACTTGCTCAGATTTTATTACAAGCCGCCACTCTCTCAATACAATACCCAGATCTGTTTGGAGCTATGCTCAACAAACTCTACAGAATTCACACCCAAATTCAAAACACATCTGTAATACATTTGCTTGTCTTTCTATCATATGCATAAGACCATATAAATAGACAACTACTTAAGCAGTTTTACAAAACCATGGGTATCAAACAATGGGAAAAAAAAAAAACCGTCCCATAAACCTATGGGTAGCCGAAGAGGCAGTTTTACAAAACAATGGGTACCGAAAAACCATGGGCCCAAAAACAGCCCATAACGGTTACCCATTACCCATGGGTTAATAAACCACCCATGAAAATTTGCTTCGGGGGCTTTGCCCCCGAACCCCCCAGACCCGCTCACCAGCGAGCGGGACCATGGTAAAAATACCCGAGTGTAACACATAGAAGGTGTACCACACTCTAACATGAAAATAGGCTCCACAAACATAACATGATGTCCCTTATTCGTGAAGAGAGAGAGATAGTGACAAATATGTCTTCTTCATGATGGAAACAAACTTAGAATTCTTGGACATCCTTTTTCTCATTTTACTCATCATAGGCCTTCTCCCACTAGATAAAAGGATTTCCCTCTGAATACGACTCTACGACTCTAACCTCCTGTTGGGAAGAAATAATGTGGTTACATTCTCTTTCTTTTGTGATCTACAAGTACACTACATGGAATTTGAATGAGTGTTTAAGAACACTGATGTGAGATATTGCACTTCATAAACTTGTGATAAATTCCTTCTACTACAAACATGATGATATTGGGTTGAGACGCATTGGGTGGTGCAATGTATATGATGCAGGAACATCACTATTATTCACCTCGGAGGAGTAATTTATGTTTGGAGAGGTTGAAAGACTCCATCAGGACCTTGGTTTGGAGCTTCCTATTTATCTTATGAATGAAAACATATCCTTATTGGATGAATTCAATCATGATGACTTCCTTTTTCCACAATTGGGATGGATTGAACCATCTAGCTTTTTGCATCAAACTATGTCATACAAAAATCACCTCTAGACTGTTGCTTTGAGTTCCTGCAAGGTTTTTCTTTCCCATTTGGACCACGAGACAACTTCCCAACCTCTTAATGGTGGTGAAAAGTAACAAGATAAGAATAATGAGAGTTTCCAAAAGTTTTTTGATCTCAATTACAAGACTTACTATTTTTAGTAGGTCATATCTAGGATTATTATTTTTAGTAAGTTTTAGAATTTTCACTTATTGATGTTTCTTGCTTGTTTGGAGTGTAACGAATGCTAAGAATTCACCATTTTGAAAAATTACTATTTTTAGACATGCATAGCCTTGTGTACTTACTATTTTTAGAAAGGGGACTTTTGGGTGTAGAGTTGCGATGAAAACACTTTAAAATTTTCTTCTTTGCTCCAGGATTCTCTGCTCCAATTTTCAAGGTTTTTTGCTTGCCAGATCTCTGTAGAATAAAAAAGGAAACTTGCTGAATTTTTTTTTTTAGCATGTTTGGACATTAATGGAGGTTGGGAGAGAAAATGATATCATTTTTTTAAAAAAATGGCTAATTTTTGTGAGAGGAGTTAGCCTAATTTCTGTGTGATTTTTGACTTGCTCGTGGCCATGACAGATTGTATGGAGTGAAGGGGGTTGAAGTGGAGAAAAGGGGGTCAAAATTTTATCTATCCCTTATACCTCTTGCAAATTGGAGGACATAGGGGACAATTGAGGTGAAAAAGTGCGACTAGGGCTTGAGTAGGGGCTTAAATTTGGTTTTTCGTGGGCTAGAAGAGTGTTTCCAGGTGACCAGAGGCTAACATTGGCGAATGAGGTTGAAATTTTGTGTCCCTCTTATCCCTTGGGGGAAAGAGGGGACATAGGGGATAAAAAGGTGTCCAAAGTGTGACCTTGGAGAGAGGGGGTCACACTTTGGTGTTCCCCTTGTGTCCCTTGCATCTTAGGGTACAAAGGGGACAACTGGAAGGAAAACGTGCAACCATGAGATTGATGGAGGAGAGAGGGTCACAATTTTGTGTCCTCCTTGTCACCCTTATCCCCTTGGGGGATATAGGGGATAACAAGGTGTCCAAAGTGTGACCTTGCCACTTTAGGAAAGCAAATTTTACCTTATGAGTCCAAATTGGGACACATGGATTAATGTTTTTACCCTGAGAGCATATGAAGTTTTTTTGGGGTCAAACCTATGATTTTGAATCCAAAACACCTAATGAGACCATTGGAACCATTATTGAGACCAAATTATGCTTGAATTTCAAATTTAGGGCCCATTCAGTCTTGGACTAAGAGGAGCACCTGCAATGTTTTGAACTACTTCAGGAAACCCTTGAGTCTTGGAAAAAAGTCCATGTTTCTATCTTGCAGAGGATTCAAAGAGATTTCCAATGAATATTTTTATTCTTCTTAACATCATCTGGAAATCCTATAATCATCTAGAGAATTCAACTTTCACCGTTTGGAGCTTTCATTCCTTACACCCAGAATTACCCATTATTGAACAAATTGTTCTTGAATCATATTTTCTTCCCAAAAATTTCCAAAAATACCTTAAAAACATCAAATATTCTCTTAAATCATCCTCAAAAGCTTTGTATTTTCCTTGTACACTTTTGGAAGGTGTTTACTTAGCTGCAGAATGGCCAAAAATGACCTTTTTAGGCCTATGAAGGAATTTGTCTTTCATAGAATATCAATAAGTTCATATATAACATCGGACATTATTCCTTACACACTGAAACATACTTAATAATCTTGTTAGCACTTTATTTTGAGCCTAGGTGAGGGTGGGACTGAAGGCAGACTGGCCAGAGGAAGGATTCACAGTGAAAGGGAAATATAATTTTCAATTATGGGCTTAGTTATCATGCTTGAAAGTTTCAATTTTTCATGCTAGACATTTTGCAAGACAACAAAAATTAAGTGGGTACATGTGGACTCCACTAGAGTGATTTGGAGATACACCTAAACACAGAACTGACATCTATAAAGCAACATGACACCTATGATCAATGCCAATCCATTGGGCCAAAAGTCTATCTCGATCGTACGAGAAATGAACTCATTGACCATGTTGGATTTGTGATATGTTTCACGATATCTCTCTCCATAAAGGGCTTGGGTCTGTAGCTTGGTCACTTAATTTGGATGCAAATTTACTACATGTATGAGTTTGAATTCAAAAGTTCACTTATCTGTGCCATCAGTTATGTAGTTTGTTTCTACCTCATCACATGTCACACCATGCTAGTAAGCATGTCATTTTGGTCCATAGAAATCATCATATTGTTTGCAACATTTGTAATCATCTCCTCTTTGCTCCAATACTAGCCACCTTATATTTTCATCATCACTCCATATTTATATACCAAACTTGTGCAGGTGATGTAAAATGGTAGGTTTTTTACATAGTGGACTTTGTTATAGTGCAAGCTTATGTTCACTTAACATAACAAACAATTTCTTGAAATAAAATTTTACTTGTTTGAAATGATGGAACCAACTCACATCTCTTACAAAAATTTGTGTTGTAATAATCTTAGAGATGAACTTGATTGTAGTGTGGCAATCAACACATACTCAACAATTCTTGATGGCTTTTATAATTATTTGAGGTGCATTTTTAAAAATCCAAATGCAATTCTCAGCTTCACACTATGATAGAAAATGAACAATTTTTTTAGAACTTGTCTTGAATCTGGAAAATACCTTGCTACCTTCATCTCCAAAGACAACTTCTCCAACTTCACATAGATACGCTCATATGGAATTTTTACAATAAACTCTAGAACTTCCTTAAGATAACTAATGCGGTTAAGAAGGTCAACCACACACACACACAATGATCGAATTTGATTCTTAGATTTTGATTGTCCCATGGCTACCCTGGTAAATTTAATAGTTTTTCAAAGGTACCAATTGCTTGACAACAAAACTCAAGGCAAGCCTACCCTTAAGATTTTAATTAAGGTATTGATAGGCCAAGCTAGCAAATTTTTGGGCACTCTTCACAGAATAATTGTTAGAAGCTTCTTATTATTATTTAGATGCATTTGATTCCACTCTAGTAGGTTATACTCTCTGCTTAGTCTGGTCTTATCCACGGATGGCTTGCCAAACAACAATTCCAATAACAAAAAACCCATAAACATCAATTCTAATTATTAGGTGATTGGTCATCACATACTCAGGAGCTCAAGTTTCTCAGGATTCTCCACTATTTAGTGCCTTAATCGATCGCATTGCTTCTTATTTGGCATAATTTCAATTTCCATCCATACATCTCATAATAAGACAAGTTTTCGGGAAACAGGAAATAATCCTCCATTTACCATTTGGGAATATGCCAATTATTTTATATGCCAAGTTATGAGTAGGAAAGTGGAAAATGGGAAGCGAATTCCTATGTCCACTTTTTGATGAAAAGGATCTTATATTATATTAAATTCAATAAGATACAAGATAGTTTAAAAAAAAACATGTGGTATGAGAGCACGCCCCAAAACCACAAACAAACTAGGCAAAGCCTAGGAGAACAATGAAAACACTAGGAATAGCCTAAGAATACATCAAAATAAAGGAAACAATATCAAATTGCCATTGCAAAAAGACTAGTAGAAGGAGGATCTTGATCATCAGGATAGCCAGGACCAGGGAGGTCCTTACTGGTGTCAGGAATTTCCCAACCTGAACCAGTGGGGGCCTCCTTCTCATTATAAGCTGTCACTTGCGTGGGAGAGATGTCAAGAGGAATTTGAGAGAACTTGTTAGAAGGTGACAGGGGTGGAGGTGGTAGGTTCCAACCATTATGGGTGTGTGTCTCAGGAGCCATTGACAAGCCCCATCTGATTTGATGAACAAGGGGAGCCCCAACTTTATTGGAAAACTAATGGGGAAACACTCCACCTCTGATAGCTGCATGGAGAATGGTGACCACGATTGAATGAATGCCGCTGAGAATGGCTCTAACGACCTCCACAGGGATGCCCACCATGTGACAGAGAGTGCTAAGAAGGAAAAGGTGGTTCCTTGGTGACATTACACAAGGAATCACCCCAATGCCGCAGAATCATTTGCAGATGTTCCACCTCTAGGGATACTTTATTAACCTGGACTTGAATTT
This sequence comes from Taxus chinensis, assembly GCA_019776745.2. Classification (NCBI taxonomy): domain Eukaryota; kingdom Viridiplantae; phylum Streptophyta; class Pinopsida; order Cupressales; family Taxaceae; genus Taxus; species Taxus chinensis. The sequence continues at coordinate 111,312,651 of CM034153.1, forward strand.
GCAGAAGCACTTTAAAGATAACCATAGATTTGTTAGACATCAAAAATTGTTGATCAAATTCAGAATTAGCAAAGAAAAAAGAATTTTGTTCTTTCCATATCTGAATTTTTTTCCCCCTCTGAAAACATTCCAAATCTTGGAAAACATATGCTAAATTTTGGGGCTATCTCCTAGAAGAATGTGTTGCCAGGTAAAACATTTAGGCCTGAGAGGGAAGATGAAGGAATGAATCTAATTCCAAGCACATTGTGCTTTGGGGCAGTACCAGAAGAGGTGTATCGAGGTTTCCAAGTGGCTGCAAAATGGACATTTAGGATCTGAAACCCCAATTTGAACTAGGTGAGAGCCAATGGGAAGTCCTTGGTGAATAATACACCAAATAAAATGAGTAATTTTTGGTTCCACACAGACAAACCAAACAATGTTAAATCTCCTTCCCTAACGTGATGGGGAAGAATGCACACCCTACTAAGTGTTGAGTTTTTCTACCATGGAAAAATGTGGGAAGAGCTAACGGTAGCCTTTACTGGATGAGTAATTGCGAAACATGGTATTAAAGTACCACTTTCAATCCGTTCATCAAGGGCGGGAGGACTACACTGAAATTTTATGCAACATATGGTCAGGGACCAAGCTGACAATGTCGGTAATGCTAGCACAATCTTAGGTGGCGAGCCAAAACCAAGCTTTAAGTTCATACCAAGAATACCAGGATTGAGAGTGTTTGAAGAACATATCTTGTATGGTACAAATTCCATGCTTGAATAGCTTGAGTGTAGGAATTCTAGGGATTTCTACAAGACACCGATCCTGAGCTTGAATGACAGGTAACCACCACAAAGATTGTTGATTGATGGACATACCATTACGGAATCCATTTCCTTCCTATTGTAGCTATGGTTTGATGCATTCCCATGCTTTCCAGATACTTTTGAGCACAAAACTACCCACAAATTTTACAGAAATAGGAGAAATGAGAAGATTGACAAACTCCAATAATTTCCAAGTGAGGTGGCCGTAGGGTGATCCCTCCTTGATGCCATGATGCAGAAGCACTTTCCACGCTTCAGGGCCCTCAATGCTTCACATTATCCATTTTGCACAAAGTGCCTACCATTTTCACTAAATGTCTATGAGGCCCAACACCCCAAAATCACGGGGAAGGAAAAAAATTTCCCACGAAACTCTATGAAAGACTTTGCTAGTGGAGGCATTATCCTAGAGAAAGGATTTGAAGGCATTATCTAAATTTCCCAAGCAACTCTATAGAAGCTTTGGAAGGCACCCAACATGACGAATAGTAAACGTGGGTGGTTGCAAGGACTTTTAAACAAATCTGAAATTTTCCTGCCAGAGACAAAGATCTCGTGATCCAGTACTCTAACTTTTTAGCTACCCATTGAATCACATACTACCAAAGCTCTGCCGACAATTCCTGGAAGGAAAAGGGAGTATCGAGGAATTCAAACATCTCACCATGGATATGAATCTTCCACTCAAATGAGTCCAACCAAGTGGGTGCAGGGAGGAAAGATTTCCTGTAACACTGCGTTTCATGCCATTAAATGGAAGAACCAGAGGCTAAACAAAAGATATCAAGGCAATGCATAACATTGCGGATATTGGTCTCGTCCTCAATGAGAGTAAGGAAAGATTCATCTACGAAGTGACCATTAAGAAATTGAGAATGATTCGTAGAAGCAACGTGATTCCCCTGACAATTATGTCCACTTTTCATTAATTAATTGATTAAAAAAGATTTTATTGAATATGACCTACACAATTTTAAACACATTATGACACACAACTAAATATTACAATGATGACAAAGAGTTCACATAGCGACAAGAATAATAATATGAAGATCATGAGGATTAAGAAGGAGGGTAGTTAGTAGACTCAGAATACTATGATCTTGATAAAGAAGTGGACAACCATGACGACATATTGTGATTTTGTGACAATGATAATGACGATGACACGAAAAGTTATGATGACGATATTATGATGAATGAGACAGAAAAGTGTGCCGAAAAATAAAAATAATTATTAAAGATGCTTACAACAACATTTGATGAGATTTATTAAAAAAATTGACTGCCACCAAAAGTTTAAAATTTGGATGGATAAATTTTCAGGAAAACACATTGGAATCTCTATTCTAGATCAAGTGGAGCAGTCCTTTAGCTTTTTAAAGTAATACCTTTTCTTTTTGCGGGTCTAGGTAGGTGAGTGTGTAAGAAAACTAAATTAGGGGCTCTATTGGGATCCCCACATGATCCAAGCCTTGTTATTTCCTTTGTGAACTAGTAACGACTTGTAGGCTACCCATTTATCTAGGAATTGGGTTGATCATCTTGAAATTATGTAGTTGTTTCTCCTTTCTTTGCTTCTCTACTGTGGGAAAATCTTTGGTATTATGTTGCACATGCACCCTACAATATGCACATAGTACTTCTTGCTCAAGATTTGATGGGTAGTTCCACATAATGTGGTTTGGATCTTCATAAAGATAAAAAATTACTCCTTGTCTCTATGGTTTATGTCCCATCCTGCTTTTTTGGTAACCACCCTGATATTCTTCATTCTACACACCATAAGGTCTCGATAGGGAATTCCAACCTTAGCTCTAGGCATGATAATTTTCATATGGTGATTGTGGGTTCAATATGTTCCATACCGATGGTTGTTGTGGCAAAAGAGGTTCCCATCTTATGCTATTTTGTGAAAATGTCAAAGCCCAAAATGGAATGACTTATGGAGATTTTAGTATCCTTTATAAGGTTGTCTATGGTGAAAGAGGAGCCCATTGCATAGTTGGTCAAGGGGAGGCTATCCTTTCTACTTTTGCAATAGCTAGTTGTACTTGGGTGGCCAATTGAGTTTGTAGTGTGAACATGTTTCTAGTAAATTCATCCCTCAAATCTGTCAAAGCCATACAATCCTTAGTTTCATGGGTAGTAGCCTTGTAGAAAGTACATACCCCATTCAAACTAGAGTAATACAAGCAAATTATAATAACTGATGAACCAAATTATAAACTTTAAGCTAAAATGTTCCATCCTTATAACCTTTGATGAGCTAGAAGATGGAAGGAGGACCTAGGCACACATTAAAAAAATAATTTTCCTCCTTTTTTGAATCCTCAAACATTAATTACACTAGTAAAAATTTACAAATGGGACTCTTGGTGGTTGTGACTAAACCTCATCGAGGCCTGATACAAATGTGCATGAAATTGATGACATAAAGAGCTCTGAATGCGTAGCTTCCATATCTAATATATATAGACTTCAAGAATGAAATATATGCATGTTTCTCGTGGAAGTATTCATTATTGATGCCTTTCTTTCTGAGATGTCTTAAAAGTATGTTGTCTATATAACTTGCACACCACAAACCGTTTCTCTTTTAAATGATTAAATAACATGACACATGGTTCATATGTGCATCCTTGTAAGCAAGAAGAGTTTCAAATGTGGTGGATGTTCCTAACACTCATTAAGAAAAATGCAATGTCGAGGTTTTATGTTGATGTTCATTGACAGATGATGTCATAAGGATTGTTTCTAAGGGGAAACCTTGATCACTACTGTAAATGCTAAAGAGAAATCCTTATCGAAGATGTTCATGGATTCAACCACATAAGGAACCTTAAAAATTAAATTTCCATATCTAATATATGTAAGATTAAATATCGGTGGGAGTCTCGATGGATGCACCTAACACACATAAGGGAATTTAAAAGGTTAAAGTTTAATGTAAAAGGTCATTAGTGGAAAGTGTCATCATGATTGTTACTCAGGGGGAGCCATGATTGCTACCTTAATCGCTAAAGAGAAACCCTAATCACAGATGCACATGAAATCAATGCCATAAGGAGCCTTAAATGCAAAGTTCAATGTATCTAACACATTTGTAGTTTGGGATTCAAACATATGCAAGTTTCCCTTTGAATTATTCATCATCCAAAGTATATCGCCTAAATGACCTACACACTGCATCCTGTATCTCTTTCAAATGACTCAAAAAATGACATGTTCATATGTCTGTAGCCATTACAAAGAATAGTTTTGCATAATGGTTCCTCCCACTATTTTCCACACCATTTTATTTCTCATCCCTCTAAATTTTTTTCTTTGTTTCCCCTCTTCCTCTATTGCCTTTCTCCCTCAAGTTCAAATTCATTAACGCATCCCCTTTGATGTTTCCATCACATATTCTACATGTGATTGAAAATGAAGACGATAGATGAGATGTACCTAATGTGTGATGCGAAAAACGTTGTGATTACCATGCCTTCTTATTTTCATGATGAAGTGAGGACAACTACAAGAGATGCCGCTAAAATTGAAGGCCTTAGTGTCATGCAAATTATGAATGAACCTATGGTTACAATAATGGCCTACGGATTTATGAGATCCATGGGAACGAAAAAAAGAAAAAAATGTTTTCAATTTTGAACACAATGGATGTACATTTGACGTTTCTATTGTTGTAGTTAAAAGGAGTAAAATTGAGGTCAACGAAGTTGTAGGGGACATACGGAAGTTGCAAGGTGAAGATGTTAATAACAACATGCTCTAGCATTGTGTCCAACTATTTAAGAACAAATATGGAATGGATATGAGTACAAGTTGCAAAGCTCTACAAAAGCTTTGTGTCCAACTATTTAAGATAATTTATACTTGATATTGGCTTGCCTTGCCTTGTGTTTCATTATTTAAGTCATATTACATCATATTTATTAACAATGACTAGTGCAACATATTATATTGTCTCTATTTCTCTCTCTATAACTATGTAAGGAACTGCTATACATTCTACTCCATATTTCTATACATCCTCCCATCTTGATCTCTTTATTAATATCATTTTATCTCCATATTATATTTTATCAGGTATGGGTTTATATCTCGGCACCCCGTTGCCTTGCTCTATATGAAAAACCTTGTTTAGTAACATGATAAATTAAGTGTATCCAGTTCACCAAGTGTAGTCCAAATCTCTAGCCACCTTTATCCTATAGATAATGATCTATAGTTGTGCACATGTTTATGTGTGATTCTCCTTTTTTAATCATTGCCTTAGTTTGCGAGCATTTTCTAATGATATGACCATCATTTTACTTCTATGTGAAAATTTCTCATACTTATCTATACAAACATAGGCTCAAACCCTATATGTGAAAAGCATAGGGAAAACACACCTATCAATGATTTCGTCACAAACATATATATTTTAAATGCTTTATCATGATCATGATATCTATAAATTTAACGAAAATAGAGGGAGCTTAGTGGCCAAAGTTGTTGTCTGGTAGGGTTTTATATGATTTTCTAGTTATTAGTGTCTAATTGTGGAAAACGTACTCTATCAACTAGAGTCAAGAGTCAACAAATGTAAGTATGATTTTGACTGGCCCATAGGAACCCATATTTACGCCGAAGGTGTTTCACTATGGGGCTGAGGCTTCCACCGTCTCACAACAGACACGACAACATCGAATAGAATGCAAGACGTGCGTCATCGACATATTAATATTTTAATCTGATCAATTGATATTTCAACATTTTCGGATTTCCCGCTGCTCTGACTTCCCACCACCGCCACCTGAGGGAGATCGATCACAGATTCACTCCCAAGTTGTGACAATATGTCTCGCAATTTACTTATCGCAGGAATAAGTGACTGCCCTAAACCCAGATTTTTGCTGTTTTTATATTCCCTGGCCATCAATGCGTCCCAGGTTTGAATCCCACCGTTGTGATGATAAGAAAACGACCGAGTGTGATTGTTGAGAGCAGTGTCTGTTAAGAATTATACTCTCAAACATCGATCGATTCGTTCGACTTAGCCTTCGTTACCAGTAATGGAAAACAAATTCATGTCAACGCTTTTCCTGTGTGGGGTCGACGATGATATCAAGGAGACCTAGGAAGATCGCTGCTCAGTTAATCTGGCACCGGGGTTTTGAATTCGGATTAAAGAAGTAACGAGTTTTACAACTGCAAAAAGCTACACATCTCCAAAAAAAATAGCAGAGAAATACTTAGCAAAGCCTTCTTTGTAAAATGCATGCGTAAGAATTATAATGGGACTCATGGTGTAATTAAAGATCCACAACCCATAACCCACAACACAACGTATGTCAACGAGGTGTACAAATTTACTATTGGAATGTGTTTTTATATTTACGCCGAAGGTGTTTCACTATGGGGCTGATGCTTCTGCCCTGTGACAGCAGACACAACAACATCGAATAGAATGCAAGCCATACGTTGTCGACATATTGATATTTTAATATGATTCCTTGATATTTCAACATTTTCGGCTCTTCTTTATTAATGTTCAGTGGGGTTTATTATCCACGTCTGAGTTGTCATTCTTGCTTATCTCATCCGTCTTTGGAACGTGAGTGATCAAACGGGAAAGCCCACGTCACGTTTTCCCATTTAGATCAACGAAATTTCCTTTTTCCTTCCATCTACAGAGCAGCTCTATTTTATATATAAACAGAGAGAGAGGGGGGTCATGGGTGTCATTAATAGGTTATGAGGATGGGTTTCTGGCAGAAGACGAAGCAGAAGAAGATGAAGATCATCTTCCCTAATGGAGAATCCACTCCGTTTCCACACCCCATCACAGTGCGCAAAACTAATCCTGCAATATCCCCCCACCACTACTTGCATCCCCTATGTCCTCGGATTGAGTCTCTCCATGAACGATGAGCTACAGGGAGGGAAAACCTACCTGCTCTTACTGTGGCCCAGCCCCCTCATTTCAATTATTCCCCCCAACCTCGAACTCGCGACCGTCAAATGGGATGGATCTGAGCTTAAAAACCCGTGAGGACATGGATGCCCTCGTTGCAGATCATTGCAGAAAATGAAAACTCTGGTCTTTTGCAACAATAGCTAGACAACGAGCACAAATCTGTCAAGAAACAGGAAACCAAGCTCGTCAAATCCGCTTTCAGTCAGACCCAAATCCATGTTAAATAAGAACTCCTGGTAATTTATGTATTTATTTTTCATTTTTCGTTGAGCTCTCGATTAAGCTGTTTGGTTCCAATTGAGATATGAGATTTGTTTGAATTAATATATTTTGTGACAGGCATAGGGAGACAGGGATGAATTTGTGTATGACACCTATGGGATCTCCCTGGTTTTTTTATTCTGACCGAAGTTTCCAGCATGTTCTGCATTTGATTAGCTAAGCACAAATTATCATATGACTGTGTATGTCTGATTATATATATATCTATGGATGATACCACTGTGCTGTAATATAATTTTTTCTTGAAAATTTTACTTTAATATGGACAAGAGTGTCGGTTTTCATCGCAACTGTTGTTGTAGTTTCTGGGTTTACTATTCCAATTATTTAATTGGATAGTTGTTAATTTGTAAATGAAAAAAAAAATCAAATCACAAATTTTATGGAATTATCGTTTAGAAATAATTTCCAATTTATAATTAATTATGCAAACATATATAATTATGCCGAAGGCGTTTCACTATGGCGCTGAGGCTTCCGACCTCTAACAACGGACACGGCATCATCAGATAGGATGAAAGCCGTATGTCGTCGACGTATTGATATTTTAATATGATCCAAACACCTCTACCGTACATATGGCAAGTGATAGTTGGAGAGTTCCCATGGCCAATTTAACCTAATCGATAAAGATGATGTTTTGGAAATTTTGGCTTGTGCTTTGTGGCGGGCCACCATTCCCAGAGGCGGAAAGGTTGGCGTGATGGCGTGATGACAGTTTAGGCCTGTACTCTCTGACACGTGAAAGAAATATTATTTTAATGTTAAATACGAACAACAATACCCGAAATCACCCCTGCCCTTCACCTCATGAAAAATCATAGGAAAAATTTGATTTCTACATCTTAAACTAGAACGAAAGGTTAGGAACATGGAAATACTCTGTCATCCCCTTCCACATCCTTTCATTGCGTGTAGTTGAACTAATGCATCACAAACATCCAGATGTGTGAAAACCAGTATTATTAAGCATGAATTTTGAGCATGAATCATGAACCTAACTCGTAAACATGTCACTTATTAAGTACATTGGAGGAGAGGAGACGAAGAAAAATTCATTTTCAATTCGACTGTTTGTGTTTTTCCATCTGTAGCTCAATCCATTGTTTCAACTTCATCGCTAGCTTGTGAGAAGAATTCACAAGAATTTCGTTCATATGCGGTAGAATATTAAAATTATTTAGTGTTTGGAAACAGTTTAAAGATGTCGAATGAAAAGATTTACAGAAAAAAACTTCGCACCCATTCGTGAAATTTTCCTTTGCCTGAGAACTTAAAAGTTAGAACAAATAATAAAGATGATCCGGCTGGTGCTATGGACAATGGGGTAAAGAAATATGACAGGAGTTCTTTACATTTCGATGTTCAGACTTTTACGTGTATATAATATTTTGGAGTTTTAAAAAGTACGGTAAGAGTTTTAAATTTCATGTTAGTTTTATTCAAAATTGGAATTTAATTTATAAAAATTAAATAAAGATTAGGAATTTTTAATAAATTACTAGTGTTTGAATTATTTTGAGTTTTTTTTTAATGAATAGTCAACAACTAAACATTTTAATATTTAAAAAATAACATTTAAAGTTATTGATTTTGTTGAGACTTTATAATATATGTCGATGTTTATTTTTAATATATTATGTTTTTTTATTGCGAAGTATTTTTATGTTGATAACTGTTTTATTAAATGTGATAAGGTGGGTTGTCAGTGCAAATAGGACGGTTTGAAACTATCTTTTGGGATGTGTTGATGTTCGGGCAATTTCGATGCCATGGATTTCCTCAACATTTTTACTATGCATTCAATGAATATAAAGCGGTTGGTTATTTACCACATATTAGAGGAACATTGAACAATTTGCAATTTTTTCCTAAATAGCATTGGTGTGACTTTAGTTGCCGACACTTTTGTGAATGGCTGAAAAAACAAGGGTTCTAATTTCCTGATGTAATAAATCGAGGCCATTCATTTCCATTGTGCGAGTTAGCAATTGTAATAATTATTTTTACAATTTATAGTGAAGAAGTGTCGATGAAAATGGCATGTGGATTGACATTTGACCCAGACAAACATATATTCGCGAGTCAAGCACTAGATCATTTCCATAATTACCATTCTTTTTCTTTTTGGTAATAGGACGGTAAGAAAAGAAAAAAAATTTAGAGTAGGAGGGGTGGTTGCGATAACATGGGGGATATCGAGGTCAAATCCCATGGATGTGAGGATACTCCTTCACTATCTCCCCTAATGTTGTTCCTTTTACCCCACCCCAAATCTACTACAACCCTTTAATTCTTTCAAAACCTTGTAGCAATTCACAATCTTATCAACTGTTGTCATGGTAGTGGACACCAATAAATTATTGATGAACATCTAATTATTTATTTTTTGTTAAATTAGTGAAACTTAGATTATTTATATTTTTGATGATTGTTAATCTAAATGGAGCTTTGGCACATGATATGATAGTGTTCAATAAGACTTCACGTTTTCATAAAAAGATGAGCCTTAACATTTCCATTCCACGTCTCTCACATGATAAGATAGTTTCAAACCATCCTATTACCATTCTTTTCTTTTTGTCCATTGTGAGTTAAAGCCCTACTATATATTTTTATTGTGATACCACAAATAATCCACAATAACAAGTGTAATAATGCAGGACCTTTTGTCAATGGTTATAAAAAATGTAGCATTAAAAATTTGGTTGGGCTGCTAAGGATGCAACTTCATGTTTGTCCACATTATATCCCCTTTTGAAACTCTCAAAACCCTTGGCATCACTTCTGCTTTGTTGATGTGTTGTAAACACATGGAAAACAATGCTAGATAGCTATTGTTTAAGAAGTGATTCATTTATATTGATAAATTAGATTATGGGTATGCATCTCTAACATGTGTCGACATCACTTATTAATTCAAAGAAAAGATTAGTGGAGAGGTCATTCTTGAGGGCATCAATTTTGATATCAAGGTGACGACGAGGCACTACGACAATCTTGTCAAGGCCATCTCTACTCTCTACTCCTCTACAAAAGTGTATCTTAGCACTACTACGCAATTCCCATACCTAGATAACTCTCAAGGGATGGTCTTGCATACGTGGGTGTTCAACTACATATGGAGCCAATTTTACAACAACGTGAAATGTGAGTACATGGATGGGCACACTTCCAATATCTTGAATGCATGAAAACAAAGGGACCACTTTTGTAACAACTGCTCTGATCCAGGGTTTTTCTCAGGCCTTCTGTATTCCATAGAAGATGGTTTTATTCCTGCTAAAATGTTCACCTCCACTTTCCTACCTCAGAACAAGTCCGCCACCTGTAACTATGCAGGAGTTATGTTGTGCTCCAAGTTCTATGACCAAAATACCCACATATATTTCTGCCATTGAATCTTCAGTCCGAGTAATCAATTGTATTTATAGTAATTGAATATATATTAATAGTAATACATCCATCCCATAGTGAACAACTTGATACAAGGATGTGTACTAATTTGGCCAGGCCTCAATTTCGAAACATTTAGAGATATATGTTTAAATAAATCTTGAGCATGCATAAGTAAAGCTCAGTTTTGGTTGTTGCCAACACAATTACATAAGAAATATCACCACGAAGACATATTAAACTAATTAACAATTGTACATGAGCTATAAATTATGGTAGCAGTCATATTAAACTAAAGTATCTTACTTTATTTTTAACTTTTATGTTAATTATTGGTTATTATAATAAGGGTTTTTATGTCTTAGAAGGATTTTAAATTCACAGTAACTTTTGCACCTCATTTTGTCATGTAATTCCAATCCCACCATTTTTTTTGAATTGATTTTGGTGCATCTCTATTGAGTTTACTGTCGTGAGAGACATGGAATGGAAATGTTAATAATACACCTTTTTATTTTCCTTAAGTAAGATAGCAATAGGCTCATCTTTTTATGAAAATGTAAAGTCTTATTGAACACTATCATATAATGTGCCAAAGCTCCATTTAGATTAACAATCGTCAAAAATAGAAATAATCTAAGTCTCACTAATTTAACAAAAAATGATATAACGAAGAAAGGTCTCAAAAAAAAACATTGTTTCTTGGGGTAAATGTAATTTAAATACTTAGATGTTCATCAATAATTTCTTGGTGTCCACTACCATGACAACAATTGATAAGATTGTGAATTTCTACGAGGTTTTGAAAGAATTAAAGAGCGGGCGGGGTAACATGTTCCAGAACTAAAACATACTACGTGTAGACGTCGTATTTTTCAAGGTACTAACTCATTGTTTTATGCACAATGTCTTTGATTTTGGAAAAAGAAAAAATATATAACACATTACAAAATTATTGTGATGATTTAATAAGACCCCTCACACATCTAGCAAAAGCAAGAAAATACACTCTTGGCGGGGGAGGCGGGGTGAAACATAATGTAATTGTGACTAGGGACGATGAAAGGTCCACTAAAATACTGGCCGATTGTCACACGACGTTGGGGTAGTTGGGACGGTTCTGTTTCAAACAAGTAAGATCTCCATAGAGAATCTTTGTAAATAAATTTCACGGTTCTGTTTCAAATTGTTTCACCTTTCCACGAAATTCATGTTATTCCCCCTTTCCCCCTTTCCCTTTTTCCATCCTCACACTTCTCCACACTCTAACCCCCTGTATCCTTCACCCATCTTACCCTCCCATTGTTTCTCATTGTTTGTGAAAACCTCTACCTCTAATTTCACTCCTTTAAAAGACCCCCTTCGGCGTTTCCATCACACATTTCACGTATGATTGCTAGTTATAGGTATATTGACCCATCTCATTCTAGAATTTATAATAAATGAAAGTGCAAGTCCATGCCGACGAACCTATAAATATAAATTCTTGTTGTAAACAATTTAAGGTGTTGATTTTAGTTATCACACTTGTAATTGCAATTGTAAACCTTATAAGCAATAACCTTTATAATTTCAAAAAAGTAAAAAGCATAAACTCTTTTGTTTTGGAAAATATGTATTTTGTTTAATATTATACGATTGTCCACTGTATAAATCATGATCACCACTTATAGAAGTAAAATTATAATTTATGTTCAAATTTTAGAAGCAACCACCTAAAACTAATGTCATCATCTTTGTTATGCTTAGAACCACCTATCATGATGTCCAATAAATAACACTAGCATAGATATCTTAAATACATTTATCTAAAAGAAATCGAGAGATATCAATCTGAGATACCTATATTGGAATTCTCACATAAGTTAGATAAACACCTCAAGATTTATATCTATTAGATAAATGTATTTAAGATATCTTTGCTAGTTAAATTTTAATCGAGAGATATCAATCTGAGATACCTATATTGGAATTCTCACATAAGTTAGATAAACACCTCAAGATTTATACAAATATAAAACATTTATTTATAAAACACATCTAAAAGTAAAAACTAAAATAAAACTAACCTAAAAGTAAAGATACATCTAAAATTAAAAACTAAAAGAAAACTAACCTAAAAGTAAAAATACATTTACAAGTAAAAACTAAAATAAAACTAACGTGTAACAATACATCTAAAAGTAAAAATACATTTAAAAACTATAAGATTCACATTTATTCACACCTATTATTTATTCCGCACTAGTTATCTTCAAGTAAAAATTAATATAGTTATTTACATGTAAAAATAAAAAATACATCCAAAAGTAAAAATCTAACTTGTTACTTACCTATCTTGAATTTCCTTTTGCGATAATATCCCCGCACAATAATTTATTGATTAACACTTGTTATCTAACTTACATTTCCATACATAACCATATATTAATTTCATTTATTAAACATTGAGTGGGGCATAAAAAAATTTAATTTAATTTAATTTATTTATTAATTATTTTAACTATTAAATATTAGTCAGAAAATAAAAAGTTTTTCAATCAACTCACGCCACTCGGTGTAATTATCATCTTTAGATATTTTCTTTGTCAATGTTTTGAGGAAATGAGAGTGTTGGAACTACATGGTTAAAGCAAAAATAATTGAATTTTAGCAATGTAAGAAAGTTTTTTATTTTTATTTTTTGATTTAAAGCTATTATTAATTATTAAAACTGTAGAAAAACAAAAGTATTAGCAACCCAATTATATATTGTTTAGTAACAACGGGGCTTTCCCTTCTTGTGGGAATCTTTGGAATCAGACTCAAAAGAACTATGCTGATTTTCACACGCTTTATTCTCCTTTGCTCCCCTGAACCAGATGATGTCTCAGAGGACTCAGTCTCTCCGGACACAAATAACAAACCAGTAAAAGATTAGAGGAAAACAATAACAATAATGGACATATATTTGGAGCTAGTTATTTGGAATGCGTGTTTTTAATTCACACCATTGAGATTTGAATTTTTTTTTTCAAAGCCTTTCTTTGGGCCAATGCTTCCATTGGTAAAGGCTTTTATAGAGTTGCTTGGGACATATGTTGCCTTCCCCGCGATTTTGGGAGGTTAGGCCTTATTGACATTCAACGCCAAGGGTGAGCACTCTATGTGAAATGGATCATTTGATGCATTGAGGGACAAGAAGCATGGAAAGTGCTTTTGTGCCATGGCATCAAGGAGGGATCGCCTTACGGCCGCCTTTCCTAGAAAGGTTTGGGGTTTTCCAATCTCATTATTGCTCCTGTTCTGATTAAAGTTGTTGGCACTTTTGTGCTCAAAAGCATATGGAAGGCATGGGAATGCATCAAACCATGGCTTCAATGGAAAGGCAATGGTTTCCGTAATGGCCTCTCCATTAACCATCAATCTCTATAGTGGTTACCGATATTTTAGGCTCAGGACCAACGTCTTGCAGATGTCCTTGGAATTCTTGTGCTCAAGTTTTTCAAACGTGGAATTTGTACCGTTCAAGACTTGTTTTGCAAACACTCTCAATCCAAGTATTCTTGGCATGAACTTAAAGCACGGTTTCAGCTCACTACCCAGGATCAAACCAACATTATTGAAATTATTAATTTGTTCCCCGATCATATGTTGCACAAAATTTTAGTGCATCCATCTCGCCCTTGGTGGACGAACTAGAAATGGTATGTTGATACCTCGTTTCGTAATTACTCAGCCAACAAAGGCTACCGTTGGCTCTCCCCACATTTGCCCATGGTTGAAAACCTCAACACTCGGTGGGGGGTTCATTCTACTCCATCAAGCTGGAGAAGGATATTTGACACTGTTTGATCGTTCTATGTGGAACCAAAAATTACACATTTTCTTTGGTGTATTCTGCACCAAGGTCTTTCAGTTGGCTCTCGACTTGTTCAAATTGAGGTTCTGGCTCCTAAGTGTCCATTCTGTGGCCACTTGGAAATTTTTTTGCACCTTTTATGGTTTTTCCCGAAAGCACAAATTGCATGGAATTGGATTCATTCCTTTTTCTTGCCTCTCAGACCTCAGTGTTTTACTTGGAAACACATTCTTTTAGGAGATAACCCCAAAATTCCACACATATTCGCCCAGGTTTAGCATGTTTTTAGAGGGGAAATTTTGTTTTGGATATGGAAAGAACAAAATGTTTTTTTCTTTGCTAATTCTAAAGTTGATCAACAATTTTCAGTGTATAAAAAGTCTATGGTTACCTTAAATGTGTTTATGCAGATCCAAGTCCAAGGTAATAAAGTTGCCTTAGAGGTGGACCATCTTCAGACTCTCCTACGGCATTGGGGGGATGCCCCGTGTAATGTTTCTCGAGAGCCACCTTTGCCATCTTGGCACTCTCCGCCGTGTGGCAGCCATCCCTGTGGTGTTGTCGTAGCCACTCTCAATGACGTTCTTTCAACCGGGCTCACCACTCTCCCCGCAGTCAACAACGAAGGAGCGCTAAGCCACCAACTTGCTAGCAAGGCTAGGGCTCCCCCCCTACTCGTCAGCTTGGATGGGGCTCGCCGGTCGGTCCTGAGTCACACACCCTGGATGGTTGGAATTTTCCATCTCCGCCCCTGCTGCCTTCAAATAAGTTCCCATGACTTCCTCTTGCCATTTCTCCAACACGGGTGGCGGCAAACACTGAAGAGGAGAATCCCACTGATTGAGACATTCCAGATGTTTGCAAGGACCTCTCTGGTTTGGGCTGGCTTGATGACCATGACCCCCCTGCTTCTGAGATGTTTGCTGTAACAACTTGATTTTGTATCTTCTGTTTTGAAATGCCTAGTGTTTATGTCGCTTTCCTAGGCTTGGCCTAATTTGTTTGTGGTTTTGGGGCGTGCTCTCATACTGCCCACTTTTTGTTAAAAGTTATTTTGTATCTTATTGAATTAATATAATATAAGATCCTTTTTCATAAAATAAATAAATAAAAATCAATTGGTGCAACCAGTGATGAGATTTGACTGCGACTCCACCCGTCAAGCCCAAAATCTATGACGGTTAAAGGTTTTAAACAACCAGTCCATCTTTGTCAAATACATTTATTTTATTGAATAATCTAAAAAGTACATTGTTTTCTTGAGCTGTATTTATGAGTGTCCCACAAATTTTAGGCATTATATGCTTGATATGAACACATTTTGAACCAAATATGTTATTTAAATATCTATGTAATGCTGCACTTATATTTACATTGAATATGTTCATAGTGATAATGACATTTTTGACAAATTCTTTCATGTCAAATAGGGTCGGGCAAACTATTTTACAAACTGTAAAATATAGTTAAAATAGGCAAAAACATCCGGGACGGACGTCAAATCTCATCTCTGAATGCAACTGGTAATGGTAATCTCATCTCTGAGTAGAAAATATAATATAATTTAGTCACTGCACACCAGATCGAGGAGTCAGGCGAAAAAAATAATTAAATCACCCAAATCCTGCCTCACAAATGGAGAACTGAAAAACTAATGCACTACTTATTGAAGCTACTTTACTAATGCAGTTTTATTTATTTCATAAAAGGCGCACAGAACCTTTGTATCAGAGGTGACACAAACCTTTCGGACTCAAACCAACAAATTATATGATAGAATCATAACCAGATCATGGACGGCATGGGATGTCTGATGTAGCACCCAATCCGACACAGTTATCAACAGTGACGACGAGAGTCTCTCCAGAACAGTGGTTGCCACATGAATCATAACAATCAAAATGAAAATGACTGCTACACCCTTCTTCATTCTTACTTTTCTAAGAATACTTGGCCTATCAAAAACAAACTTGTTGCAATTCTGTGGATGAACAAAATGAGATGTGTGATTGTGTATTTGTAGGATGATAAATATATGGAGATTTTCTGTAATCATTTTAATTATTTCAAATCTCGACCACGTTCTAAGTCTGCAAGTTGCCAAAAAAATATGCGGTTAAGGTAGAAGTTCAAAATGAATCTATGTCGAAAAACTAACATTATCAGAATAGGGAAGAAAATAGCTTCCTAAACGTGAAATATAATTTTGTTGGCCTGGTATTAATGGCATGAGCTGTTTACTATAAATGTTAGATTCTGTTATTTGAAAAAAAATGTTATGGTTTTTCCTTTTGACTCAACATTGCTCCTATTATGGTTCCGTTTCAGTATTTATATGAAATTCGTTCCAGCCTTTTGGGCCCTTTTCTGAAGGAGAGAGACAGATGAATAATGAAAACACAGAATAAAATGTCTGCAATTTACACAGAAAATAAAAACCAGAAACTTAAACAGTGCCGTGCGCTCCTTATTAATCCTCACTTCTTCTCGTTAAATCAATTACATGTGCCTCATATTTATTGAGGACTTCACTTCAAAAACAGAGCATGCAAGCAATTTGTGTTATTTAGCTTTTACTAAAAAAATGAATAAATCGAGACTGAACTGACGATTATTTAAAAAAATAAAAAATTACGGACTACATGCAACTGAATGCAAACTGTAGCTTGTATAAATAGATTATCCATGAGAAATTTAATGATTTCTAATACTCCCCCTTAATTTCGATCTTCTATCTTTTATTGTTCTGGAGTAGAGTCTAAAAAATATCTTTTATGCATTTATGTAGTTGTTTGTGTATCTCTGAAGCTAGAGTGTATCTCTTTGGAGCTAGGTTGTATCTCTTTAGAGCTAGGTTGTCGCACTTTACTGCTTATATAACCTTGATCATATACACCAAAAAAAAATCTCAAATACTAAAATTCTTCTTTACCTAAAGGCTTTGTAAAGATATCAACAAATTGATCTTGAAATCTACAAAATTCTAGACATATTTCTTTTTTATTAACTAACTCCCTAATGTAATGATATCTCATGTCTATATATTTACTTCTCTTGTGAAAGACATTATTTTTAGATGATGCTATCACTGAGTTGTCACAAAAAATCTTTATATATCCTCTCCCCGATTATGCATCAAATCCTACAATATTCTTCTCATCCATACAACTTGACATGTTGCTCATGTGGCTGCCACATAATATGCTTTTACTGAAGAAAGAGTAACAACGAATTGTTTCTTTGATGCTCACAAAACTACCCCTGTTCCAAAATGAAAAACATAGCTAGATGTACTTTTTCTATCATCTATATTGGTTGGAAGCACAATAATGTGTCCCTCTTCTTGTGCCAAAAACGTGAGTGAGAGATTGGGAGCGTTAGGATTTCGGGGGGTTTGGGCGAACACCCCCTTCATCGGAATCCCCTTTGTGTGAACTGCCACGTAAGCCCCCTAATGGGGTTTGGAACGCCCCCTCTATATAATGATGGTGACACTAAGGACGTCACTTTTCCCTCCACCTATGCACTGAAGACCTTCAAGGGAACCACCTCAAAAACATTGCAAATCAATTTTTTTTCCCGAAAATAAAAAATAGTGGGGGTTTAAAAAAATTGAAAATAAAGTTAAAAACATGAAATTATAACACTAATGGGTGTATGTTATCTTAAAACGTATTCTAAAATGAAATTTACTCTATTTTTTGACAGTTATGGCATTTTTGGTTAATTTGCATGAGAGAACTGAATTAAAGATAACCAAACTCTCATCTATTCTTCAACAACTGACTACAATTCGCCACTACAAAGAAAATTGTGAAAATATACTAAAAGGGCTTTAAAAAATAAAATTAAACTAAAAAACATTCAACCCCTTCCAGCCCGAGTCACTAAAATTTTTTATGGATGAACTAAAATCTAGTGTGACATGTGATGTGGAGTACAATGAAGTGGTAGGTAGACTTCTGGATAGGGAAGTCGTTAAGGGCTCGTGTTGGATGAATTGTGTAGGAAAATGAAAAAATCAAGAGATATTACGTAAACAAATGTACATGTCACCTTTGTCCACCTTTGATTTATCCTAGATTTGTGGCCTCTCAATGTCAATTGCTTAACAATGATCAATTATCATTATATTTCATTAGGATCCTACATGTTGAGGTTCACCTAAACCTAAAGGTGAAATGTTTAGAGATTCCAGATTATTTCGAGTAGAGGTGTGGCCGCATTAGTCATAGGCCTGCATATCAACATGAGGGAGCTCATCATGTTGTTGATGTGAGAAAACTTGTAGAGAGGCCACGACCTTTCCAACCTAGCTTTTAGGGTGTTGACGTGCCTATGATTCTGAGTTTCCATGAGGGTGCGATAAAGGGTTTTCGGAATCGGGATCATTTCTCGCGAGACCCACCTTCTCTCTTATGACCGTGTAGGCCATTTCCTTTAGAGACATGGTACCAGTGATCTTGATAGTAGCAACAGTCAAACACATATTGAGTTATATTCTCACACACATTTGATATCACTTGTTGAGGTCGATGTAGTTGCGTCGGCTAACACACATCATGTCTACCGACATATTGTAGCTATATGAGGTGATTACATAGAACCGCGACATTCCAATGTCAGGGGTATTAGATTATTTAGAGCAGAGAACTGCTTAGGGTAGCACATCTTCTGTTCAGGCTACGAAGCATACTATTGTAACTACTATAGTTGGACCTCATGTTGTTGTGATTGTGACACCAGATGTTCAACACTATTCTGTTCTAGTGTATGAAAATTAAACCCTAGTTTAAATTAATATTTTATTTCATTATTACTTACAATATAATTATTTAAATAGATAAATACAACCTAGGATTCAAATATTAGCCATAAAATAATATTTCATCCAGATAATTATAAAATAAATAAATAGTAATACACACACACACACACGAATTATTTCAATCAATATAACTCAATTATTTTAATTTATGCATCATAAGATAGGTTGTAGACATTGAAATCAAACTAAAAGATAGATAATTACGCGAAAAAAATATTTCTTGATGAATATTTAAGTAGATTACCACAAAAGAAGTCAAATAAAATAGAAATCTAATGTGTTTGAGGATAAAAATGAAGGAAAACTTATGTTTTGTGATTTGTAACAACATGGAATAGATTAATCTTTGCCCATGCCTAATTTGTGGACTAAACATTGGCCCATATATTCATGACATCAAAGTTTAGAACCATGGTCTACAACCTCAATTACAATTACAAAATTTGGAATTTTGATGGTTCTCTCCATTATCTCCTCAAGATATTTTATCTAATCTATACATTTTGTTCAACCAAGGTTATACCATACCATAATTATTGGGAATAATTTATGTATGCTTAATTCTAGAGTATTCTAGACATGATTGTATAGATTCAAGTGGACTACGATGAATTGAAATTTGCAAATAAAAATATGTGAAAAACCTAGAAGAAATCACCAAACACGTGAAGCCATAGTCAATTTTTATATGAGTCTATAATGAGAAAACTATATGAGTCTTGGTCTAGGTTGAGTTACCTAATCTTCACGTCACACTATGGAGTTTTGTCAATGAGATTTTTAGCTCCATTGGGTGCATAATTTCATGAGAAACATAAATTATTATTTGTATGCCCTAGGAAATGGGTTTGTATTAAGTTTTACATCTACCAAGATAGGAAAGATGAGATTGATATTTAGGTTGAAAACTCATGCTTTTCATAAAAGGTTATTTACATCAACCTTCCCAAAACATGCATTCTTTTCTAATTTCCTGAAAATGAGATCAAGCCTCAAGGATTTCCCCTCATGAAACAACATAAATATTTTGGAAAACCTCCCATTAAAAAACTCTAGTGGGTATAAAAAATGTGTGACATAAAAATATAACCACCCACAAATTTACATCGAAAAATAGGATTCGCCTCATAAAACAACATAAATCTTATGTCAAACATCCCATTAAAAAACTCCACTAGGTAGATAAAATGTGTGACAAAAAACTATAACCACCCACAAATTTACATCGAAAAATAAATACCCTTACACCTACACCTCACCATTTCCCTCCAAATCACTACCCATGGTGTTCTATTTATTTTCTCTCCTTATGCCTCTCATGTCCTTGAGTAAATCCAATATTCTCATAGTACCAATGTTTCCTAAGCCTCTTATGGTGAAACAAAAATATATATCCCTACTTCTCAATGATTCTCATGCAATCAAGCACGTAGTGGTGAGGATTTTTTGTATGTTTATGGGGCCATATACCACATCATAATGCCATAATATTCCATTCTCTCATATTAGACATATGCTTTTATGAACTAATTTATGCTTTATACCCCATGACATATTTTTGATTGAAACGCACTTTTATATTGATATGATCAATAAAAGTACATAGGGTTTCCAACCAAAAATCCGGGTGGAAAAATCACACCCCCAAAATACACACCAGGCACACACGTGCCACGGGAAAACAAAAGTATATGAAAAAATAAGTCACAATAGTGACAAGTCACAAAACACAAGGCAATAACAACAAACATGGCGGAAGGAGGAGGAGATAGTAGTGGCGATATGTGCGAAGTGTCCCCCCAACACGTAGCAGGAGGGTCTAGAGAAGACGACAGAGGATCCCACCCATCACCCTGATCATGGGTCGGATTAGTCTGCCGAGTTGGTGAAATAACAAGATCCATGCAAGGAAATTTATCAGGGGTGACACCCCGTATGGAACCAGAAGCTGGAGAAGAAGATGACCAACCAAAACTGTTGTCACTATTTTGACCGAGGGGAGGAGCCCCCAGCCGGAACCATCGCCAACATGGCCCGGATGAAGAGGACCTCCCCAACCATCACCATTGAGCTATTGGAAAACACCACCAGCCTGCCATCGAGGAGGGGAGAAACTACTCTGAGCTCGGGCACACTGCCGCTGACGAGCTACTTGACCACGAGATTGAGGCTAAGGAGGAGGTGAGGACCGATGCCGTGGTGGTGAGAGGTGGGGCGACGGGGATGAAACCCTACTAACAGAGCACAGAGTGTTACCCTAATGGGTGAGAAGATCCTATAGATGCTCCACTTCCAAGCGGACTTTCTCCACCTAGACCTGGATCTGAAGCAACACATGAGAAATAATTCCAGTTTTAGCATAAATAGAAAACTCCAGGCTAAGTGAAGTTTGATTAAAAACATAGTCATTTCTAATCTTCCATATTTCAAAAAGAATTTCAACATGAAAAATTTGCCAAAATTTGTTGAATTTTGCAGGAAGCAAGGCCTAGTCCCCTAACAAAATAATTTTCCAGGTGAAGGGTTTAGGGTAAAATGGTTGGAAGAGGGAGTGAATCCACTTCCAGGTAGACTGAGTAAGTGGGAAAGACCATAAAAAATGCATGAGGGTTTTAGGATGCTGACACACAGGACACAAGGGATTAGCAACCCCAAGATGTTGAAGACACTTTCCAACTGGAAATCCCTAGTAAAGTAAGCACCAAAGGAAATGAGCCTTCTTTGGTTCTAAGAGAGATTTCCAAATGTTTTTGAATCTGCGCTTCCAGACCTTGTGTGGGGATCTGAGATTCCAGGTCATGTTCAACTTTTCAAAAGTAATGTGCTTAGGTGCAAGAAGATAGTAACTGAGGCGGGGTTTGTACCGACTAAAGGGAGTCACCATAGGCTAGTGCCAATCACGCCACCATTGAGCCAGGGGGCAACACTAATTTTTTGAAATATCTAATCAAGTATTGCGGACTATATTTCCTGAGTAGATTCTTTATCTCTATTGTTGAGAGAAAATTGATCTTTAAGAAGGACCCATGGCTTCCAAGAATGGGTGGATTTACAAAATAGATCCCCCAGTTTTGTGATGTCATGTTTAAACAAATGAAGGATTTTAATCCATGGAACCATAACAAAAGGAACATTGTGAAAATTTACAACAAAAGACCAACATAGCGAGTGGGAGTTAATGGACAACCTGGTCATGAAACCATCCCGTAGCCAGCTTAAGTGGGGTTTGATTAGTTCCCAAGCTTTCCAGATACTCTTTCTAACAAATGATCCATTGATCTTGACAGGAACAAGGGATAACAACAGACTTTGCAAACCTAGATTTTTCCAAGATTGTTTTCCAAACGGAGCCCTTTGAAAAATATAGTAACGGAGTAGAATTTTCCAGGCCTCTTGACCTTCTAAACCTTTGATAATCCATTTGACACTAAGAGAAATGCCTTAAAGCTAAATATCAATGAGACCTAAGCCACCTGCATCTTTAGGAGAACACCAGATGTCCCAACCCACTCTATGGAAGCCCTTATGATTAGTAGTGTTATCCCATAAGAAATCTCTAAGTAACATTTCCAACTTAGCATACATAGCTTTAGAAGGTGCCTAGTAGGAATAATAATAAACATGGGTAGCAACAAGCACCTTAGAGAAAATATGGAACTTGCCAACTAAAGAAAGGGGCTTGGTAATCCAGTAAGAAATTTCTTGCTCAACTCCATGGACAACATAAGACCACAAAGTAGTAGGAGTAGCCTAAAAAGCAAAGGGAATGGCCAAAAACTTGATTTGAACCCTTGGTTGAATCCACTTCCAAGCATAACCTGCAAGCCAATGAGGTATATGATCCATAGATTATCTATAACATTGAGTTTTAGCCCATTGAATGGAGGACCTAGAAGCCAAACAAAATATATCTAGACACTGCAAAGCATTAGTAACAGACTCGTCATTCTTAGTTAGAGTTAAGAAGGATTCATTAGAAAAATGGCCATTAATAAGCTGCAGATCAGAGTTGGTTGAGAAATTCCCTTAACCAAACCTTGTGAAGAAAAATTGGCAAGAAGGTAGCTGAACCCCTCTGCAGCAAGCACATAAAGTGATAGAGCTAAGGGACAACCCTTTCTAATGGATTTGTGTAGCTCAAACATATCAAAGTGAACTCCATTAATGGTAAGCCCGACATTAGCATCCTAGAAAAGCATATTGATAGACCAGATGAACCTAGGGCTAAAACCAAGAGCTTGCAGCAGTAATAAAAGGCCATTCAATCCAATCATAAGATTTTTCAAAGTCAATTTTGATAATGATGCGCCAAAATTAACAGGAACTTGAAAAGGTCATAACTTGTGCTCCAGGTGTCCGTTTAAGTCCATTTTTTTTGAAACCACATGTTTCGATGAGCAGAATGCACTAGTCAATGCGCCCTATTGGTTGGAGAAAGTTTTGGCACATTTTCAGGCCCTAAATCCGCCATCTTGAGGCCAAAAATTAGGATTTAAGTTGTAGTTTGGTTTTTTCCTATTTTAGGGCATTAGTTAATTTTAGTTTATTAGTTACATTATGAGTTGGAAAGTTGGAAATTCCTCTAATTTAGGCATGTAGAAGATGCATGGCAATTTCTGTGCCCATAGGAATAAGCACGCAAACTTACTAAGAATAACAGGTTCTAGTAAAATGCTAAAAATAGTAATTTCTGCCACCTAGAGTAGATTTAATCAAAGTTAGTTAGAGTTTTCTTGGAAACTCGAGTTGGGAGTTGTTTTCCTATTTAGAAAACATTGTAATTCATGATTCGATAACAAATAAGGAGATCTATTTTCTTTTGGAGTTCATATTATTTGCAGTATATTGAGTCTGTTTAGAATTTGGCTACGTTAGATAAAGAGGGCCTTTTGATGAGATACTCAGGCCCATTCCATACCTTCCCAGACTACAATGATATTATCCAGAATGAACCTACTCTTGATGAATTCAGTCTGTTCAAGGCACATAATAAGAGGCAAAATATTACGAATGTGGAGAGCAAAGGCTTTGGAAATAATCTTGTAAGAAAAGTTCAATAGAGTAATTGGTGTCCAATTAGTGATGAGTTCAAGATCTCCAGCCTTGGGGATAAATTTGATATTTCCCTGATTTATCAAAGCCCCAAGAGAATTATTGGCCATCGTTTCACAATAAACATGATGAAGGTCAGGACCAACAATGTCCCATAGCACTTGATAAAATTCACGTGGAAAGCCATCAATACCAGGAGTTTTGTCAATTTTCATTTGCATTACCACTTCCTTAAGGTCATCAATAGAAAGCGGGAAATAATAGGGAATTCTATCTTGCAGGGAACATCCTGGAGGTATTGAACCAAAGCAACATCCCTCTCAGGAGTGTAAGGCTGCGCAACAAAAACCCCATGATAGTGTTGTACAAAATCCTACAGGACATCCGGGAGATCAGTGAGATGACTAGTGGCTCCCTTGATCACCCAGATTGAACTAGAGGAAAGGCGGGGATGAAGGGAAAAAAAGAATTATTTGGTAACTCGGTCTCCTATCTTAAGCCAATGAAACCGAGCTCTAATTTGAGCTCCACGACCTTGATACACTTCTTCCATCCTGAGTTTGTGCCACCATTGTGCCACCTAAGTCTGAAGGTAGGCGTTGAAGGGCGAGTGTTCTAGGGCTCTAGAAATTCTAACATATTTGTGGGAAGATGCTTTATGTGCTCATCTTTTGAAAATAATTATTTGTTTCCCAAACAAAAAGAGAAAAAACGTAACTCGGGTAATGGCATCATGCCACCAAATAATCCATCTGTCTAAAGCAGAAGGTCGATCGACCATGTTCTAAATGCGAAGGATGTGCTCCACAATTTGTTGATGCTGCAGGTGAGTAGTGTTAAGATAGAATTGAGAGTTTCTTTTTTAGAAGGAGTCAGATGCCACACAATTTCAAAAAAAACAAGCTGATGATCAGAGAGCAGAGTCCCTTCCCAAACAGAAATGGGTTTTCTTGAAGTGGAAGGAAAAGAAAATGCTCGTTGATCCGGAATGAAGGCTCAATCAAGCCATTTGATAAATCTATCATCACCTTACTGAAGGTTGGACCAGGTAAACTAGGGAGCATCAGTGGCATGCCGAAAATAGTGACTAGGATCAGAAATGCCAAGTTTGTTATGCATATAAAACCAAGCCTTGCATTCCCCCACACACCATCGCATAGGAAGGTGCCCCACTTTGTCCTCAATAGACTCTACCATGTTGAAATCTCCACATAAAATCCAGTGTGCATTAGGTAACTCATCAGCAAACCACCGCCAAAGGAAAGAACGCTCAACAAAATTATTGGAAGCATAAATGTTAACAATGCTGAAGATCTGACCATGCATATTAAAAAGGGACCACACAACTCGATGTGAGGGGTCAGAGCCCCAAGAAATAAGTGAATTTTACAGATAAGGAGAGAGAAGAGTAATAACGCCCCCTTTCCTAGGTTCATGATTGGAATGGTGATAAATGGTACCTGGCCAGATAGTACAAGCATTAGACTAGAGAAGAAAACCAACAAGCTTAACCTCCTACAGACATCACATGCATGTGACCAAATTTTTGACAACTGTCCCAATCCATGTAACGATAGGTCAGTTCAGTAAGTCCATGAACATTCCAATAGAACACAATCATTGAGAACCATCAAGGTGCATTTCTAGTTCCTCCTCGAGATCCCCCAAAAATGGTGAGCTTACTCATAGAAAGGGAAGAGCCAATAATTTTTGAAAAAGGAACATAATGACTCATCTAAAATGAAAGCCTATATGACATAGCATATTCTTCATCCTCTGGGGGATTAGGACTACGAGAACACCTACGGGCGAACTTGAGACCAGAGATATCAAAGCTCACCTCGGGAAGAGGTTGTGAAATCAAAGGCGTAGGTGTAATGGTGGACGCCGCAATGGGGGAACAATGAATGGAAAGATGATCCATTAGTTGCTTATTGACCACGAGATCTGAAGTTGAGGAAAACCCTCAAACAGGGCGATAGATAGATTGTTAGGGTTTAGGGTTTTTATTGTGGGTTACAGTGGTCCAACCTTCTCTAGCAGACGATGTCGACTTAGGGGTGGTAAATTTCTTATCATTGATAGGTGGAGCTGAGGAGGCCATTCACAGAAATTCCCGAATCATGTGGTATGTGGAATGGATGTGAAAACAAGTTTTGGGAAAATTAATATAAAGGACACGTTGAGAAAAGCGGGTTGCGCCAACTTGGATATCAATGGTTTCCTTGAGGTCTTTGGCTAGGTCAACTTCCACACAAACATGACACTGTGGATGGGCCGCATAAAACTTGATTGGATCATGGCAGACGAAATGTAAAATGGGTTTGACCATGTCTTCCACAAAATTCCACAGGGGAAGAGGTAAGCCAGGAAATTCCACCCAAACTGGCACTTTACGGCTTAGCATGTTCAGAGACTTGGAAATCATGCGTCCATGGGGAAAAAATCACTAGAGTGTTTCGAAAAAACTAGGGGCCATGATTGACAACGACCTTACAACATTCATGGTTATAGAAACGAAAAATAAAGAAACCCTTGGTAAGGTTCTAGAAACCCTCAAGCTTGACGCCATGACCTTCCAAGTGGTTATGAACCCATTGTTTGAGAATACTCTCCGGGGGGACATGATCAATAAAATATGCAACCAAATTAAAATATTCAAGCCAAGAGAAAGTATTTTCAAAGTGAGGTAAATCTAAAACAATATCAGGTTTAGGAAGAGGGGGTTCATTACCTCATCGTACACTTTCAGAACAAACTTGTGAGCTCATTTCTTTGCTGGAGGCATGGTCGATCAAGTTCTCGCTGCTTAAACCTGCATCTGAAGATGCAGGAATACTAGATGTTGCCATTAAAATAGGCAAGCGCCACCGCCAAAAGGGTGAAAAACACAATTAAGAGAAATAAACAACTAAGTAAATGTCCCACTTTGATTGAAAAATGTGGTGTGACAAGCTGTACGGAGCTGCAGCCACAAGCATAACACTCAAAACCCTAACAGAGCAATACCTAACTTTTCACTCCATGATAGATTTCAAAAATAGACAAGGAGAACAATCAACAAAGGGTTTATTCACATGAATATTATATCTTTCAATATTTGGGGACATATAGAGATCCCATTATAATTATTTTTACACCAAAAAAGTCAACATTTAGATCTTATTTCTTTATAGGAGGCAGAGCTGAGATTTGATGCAAGTCTAAGATGTTTTTGCCTATTTTTAACCGTATTGTACACTTTACAAAATAATCAGCCCATCCCTGTTTGACGTGAGATGATTTGGAAAAATCGTCATTATCACCATGAACACATTCAATATAAATATAAGTACAACATTACATATATATTTAAATAATATATTTTTACGTAAAATGTGTTTATATCGAGCATATAATCCCTCAAATTTACCCGACACTTGTAAATACAATGAAAAAAATAAAATTTTAAATTATTAAATAAAAAAATATTTAATACAAATGGACTTGTTGAGTTGTGGAGCTCAATTACTTCATTTTAGTATGCAATTGGAACTTGTTGGAAAACACAGTAACCGGTATCGGTTAGGGACAGACTGGTATCGGTCGGGGAAGACCGGCTTCGGTCAAGGCAAGTAGGAATCAGTGACAGTTAGGCAGAAATGACATCGGTTACCTAATCGACGAGTTTATAAGTAACTCTCGGGAATTCAATCTATTTTTAGCATTAAAATAGATTTATTAATTGTAATTGCATGACTATGTACCCTAAGTCTTTAAACGACTATATAAGCATAAAGGCTAGGGTTTAGAAGTAAGAATTGAGATGATGAATCCTAATTATAAGATAATTATGTGTGAGAGAATTCTTGGCGAGACACAAAAGAAAGCTTTAAGGAAGAAAGTACTGAACATCTGAGAGGTGTGGAAGATTGCAAATATTCATTGTATATCTTGTTAAGGATTTGGATAATAGATTGGCTTGTTTCTTGGTGGACGTATCCCACATTGGGGTGAACCACGTTATATTTGGTGTTGATTTATTTCTCTTGTTTTACATAATTCTTCTAGTAGAATATCCTCTTTTATTTTCATGTATTCTTAGATCGGAGATTTTGTCTGTACAACTGGTATCAAATCGAGGTTTGAGGGTTTTGTGTGTTGACAGATTTACTCATAGAGGTTTTTCTGATTGAGTGGGATCCACAGCAATGGCGAGAAGAAAACAAATACAAGGTAGAGAAATTTGATGGCTCAAAATTATCAATTATGGAAGATGTAGATTAAGGATTATCTATATCAAAGATGTTTATATTTACCGTTGGATGAGAAGTATAGACCTACGAAGATGACTGATGAAGAATGGAAGATTCTTGATAGAAAGGCTTTGGGATCTATAAGATTAAGCCTGGCAGCATTTATGGCTTCTAATATTACAGAAGTGGCTTCTATAGTAGAGTTAATGAAATATCTTGCTAATTTATATGAAAACCCTAGTGCTTTAAATAAATTTTATTTGATGAAGAAACTATTTAGTTCTAAGATGGATGAAGGTGGATTTAAATCTAGTCATTTGAATGATTTACGATCTATAGTAAATCAGTTAAAATTGGTTGCAATACCATTTGATGATGAGGTAACAACACTCTTAATCTTATGTTCTTTGCCTGATAGTTGGGATAACTTGGTAATGCCTGTTAGTAATACATCTTCTGCTAATAATGTTTTGAAGTTTGATGATGTGGTTAGTATAATCTTGAATGAAGAAATTTGCAGGAAGAGTACAAATGAATCATCATCTGGAAATGCTTTGAATGTAGAAATCAAGGGTAGACAGAAGGAGAGATCTAAGGGTAAGAGTAATGGGAAATCAAAGTAAAGGGATAGCAGATCCAAGTCCAAATGTAAGGGAATTACTTGTTGGAAATGTGGAAAGAAAGGACATACAAAGAAAGATTGATGGTCAAAGGATAAAGAGAATCAACAACCAGACAAAGGTAAAGAGGTGAATCTTGCTATATAAGAGGTAATGTAAGATGATCTTATTCTTTCTTTGGATAGTAGAATTGAATCATGGGTTTTAGATTCATGTGCTTCTTTCCATGTAACCCCTAATAAGGGTTATTTCAGGAATTATGTCTAGGGAAATTTTGGACATGTTTATTTAGGTGATGATGAACCTTGCAGTATTACTAGTAAAGGGGAAGTTCATCTAAAATTGTAGAATGGAAATACATGGGTATTGAAAGATGTGAGGCATGTGCCAAACCTCAGGAGGAATCTTATTTCTGCAGGGAAACTAGGTGAATCTGGTTGCATGGTTACTTTTACAGGAGACTCTTGGAAAGTCACCAAGGGTGCTTTTGTTGTGGCAAGAGGTAAGAAGGTAGGAATGTTATATTTATCTACTTGTGTTACTGATTCCTTTTCTGCATTATCTACTTCAGATTCAGATGCATGCATGTGGCATAATCGGTTGGGTCATATGAGTAAAAAAGGAATGCAGATCTTAAAGGCTAAGGGTAAGTTGTTAGATTTGAAAGATTTAGATCTTGATTTCTGTGAGCATTGTATTTTTGGAAAGCAAAAGAGAGTGAGATTTCTCAAAGTTGGGGAAACTAAGAAGGAGCAGAAATTGGAGCTTGTACACTCAGATGTGTGGGGACCAGCTCAGGTAGCTTCTCTTGGAGGATCCTAGTATTATGTTACTTTCATTGATGATGCTACAAGAAAGGTATGGGTTTACTGTATTAAACATAAATATGATGTTTTTGAAACATTTAAAATATGGAAAACCCTTGTTGAGAATGAATCAAATTCAAAGTTAAAGTGCCTTAGATCTGAAAATGGTGGTGAATACTGTAGCAAGGCTTTCAATGATTATTATTTAGTGAATGGGATATGTAGAGAAATAACGGTTCCAAGAACACCACATGAGAATGGTGTTGCAGAAAGAATGAACAGGACAATCATGGAACGTGCTAGAAGTATGAGGATACATTTTGGATTACCCTTAAAGTTTTTGGGCAGAAGCAATTGATACAGTGGTTTATTTAATTAACCATGGTCCTTCAAGTTCACTAGATGGAGGAATACCAGAGGAAGCTTGGACCAGAAAAGAGGTAGATCTTTCTTTTCTTAAAGTTTTTGGTTCAGAAGCTTTTGTGCATGTTGATAAAGAAAATAGAAAAAAGTTGGATGTAAAATCCAAGAGATGCACTTTTATTGGTTATGGATCTAGTGATTTCGGATTCCTCTTTTGGGATTTAGAGAATTCTAAGATTGTTAGGAGTCGTGATGTTGAATGGAATGAAAAGAGAATGTATAGGGATCAAATTTTGGTACCCAAGGATGAGAAAATTGAGAAGTTTATTGATGAAAATGAACTCTCAGGTTTTAAAGAAACACCTACAGAAATACACAGTAACCATGGTTGGTTTAGGCCCTAACTGACATCGGTCAGATGAACTGTCGATGGTTACAGAGGACCAGAACCGACATCAGTTAGCAGAACTGACATCGGTTAGAGGTGATCGGCGTCGGTCACTGTCAGAAGTGGATACTAATGTCCAGGAGGCCCAGATTGAACCTCTGGTACCCCAAACTCCAGTGAGAAGGTCACAAAGGGTAAGTAAACCTCCAGAAATATTTACACCTTCTCTATTTTATTTATTATTGACTGATAATGGTGAACCAGAGAGCTTTGAAGAAGCAATGCAGGATAAGACTCACGTCCAGTGGGAGCATGACATGGATGAGGAGATGGACTCCTTGAAACAGAACCAGACTTGGGATTTGGTTAAGTTGCCAGCAGGTAAGAGGACATTGCAGAATAAGTGGGTTTACAGGATCAAGGAAGAAGAGGGTGGACAAAAAAGATACAAGGAAAGGCTTGTAGTAAAAGGATTTGCACAAAAGCGGGTATTGATTTTGGTGAAATATTTTCTCCTGTTGTTAAGATGAATTCTATTCGTACTGTATTGAGTTTAGTTGCAGTAGAGGATTTACATTTAGAGCAAATAGATGTGAAGACGGATTTCCTTCATGGTGATTTGGATGAAGAGATATATATGCAAAATCCACTTGGGTATGAAGTCAAGGGTAAGGATAAATTAGTGTGCAAGTTGAAAAAGAGCCTATATGGGCTCAAACAAGCTCCAAGGCAATGGTATATGAGGTTTGATAGTTTTATGCATGAGCATGGTTATTTGAGATGTGAATATGACCATTGTGTTTATTTCAAGATGTTTGGAAATGGGAGCTATATTATTTTGTTATGTATGTGGATGATATGCTTATTGCATGATCTAGTATGCAAGACATTGGTGAGCTTAAGGGAAAATCTAGCTCACACATTTGTAATGAAGGATTTGGGAGCTGTAAAGAGAATCCTTGGCATGCAAATTCACAGAGACACGAAGTTGTATTTGTCTCAGGAGCATTATATCAACAAGGTGTTGGAAATGTTTAATTTTCAAAATTCAAAACTTGTAAGTACACCTACGGCTGGACACTTCAAATTGAGTAAAGATCAATGTCCTACATCACACGAGGAGGTTGAGTACATGGCATGAGTTCTGTATGCTTTAGCAGTTGAGAGTTTGACGTATGCTATGATTTGTACCAGACCAGACATTGCACAAGCAGTGGGATTTGTGAGTAGATTTATGGCTAATCTAGGTAAAGAGCATTAGAAAGTAGTCCAATGGATTCTCAGGTATTTGAGAGGGACATCTGACATGCAGTTATGCTATGGAGAGTCAGATACTTCTTTACGTGGCTATGTGGATTCAGACATGTCTGGTGATTTGGATGACATGAGGAACACTATTGTATATGTTTTCATAGTAGGTGGCACGACATTAAGTTGGATTTCTAGATTGCAGAAGGTTGTGACCATGTCTACTACAGAGGTTGAGTATGTTGCAGCTACATAAGCTAGCAAGGAGATGATATGGATGAACAGGTTCATGGAAGAGTTCGGAAAGAAGCAAGAGGATTGCAGATTGTACAATGATAGTCAAAGTGGAATTCATCTGGAAAAGAACTCAATGTTTCATTATAGAATGAAACACTTCAGTTGAGGTATCACTTCATACGGCAGGTATTGGAGGATGAGCAACTGAAGTTGGAGAAAATCCATACAAAGGAGAACCCTGCGGATATGCTAACGAAGTTGTTGGCAAAGGAGAAGTTGGAGCTACACTCCACTTCTATTGGTCTTCGAGTTTGAGACTTGAGGAGGGAGAAACATACCAAGGAAAGGATCAGAGGATGGAGTTGTACGGTACAGTGCAACAATTTATCTCCAAGTGGGAGATTGTTGAGTTGTGGAGCTTAATTACTTCACTTGGCATGCTTTTACAGAACTTGCTAGAAAACACAGTAACCGGTGTTGGTTGACGAACCGACGTCGGTCACCCAAGGACCGATATTGGTCAGACAAGGAGGAATCAGTATCGGTTAAGGCTAACCGACATCAGTTCCTTGTGCATGACTGCTATAATTAAGTTGTGGGAATCAAATCTATATTTAGTTTTAAAGTAAATTTAATGGTTGTAATTGCATAGCTAAAGTGCCCCAAGATTGTAGATGCTTATATAAACATAAAGCTAGGGTTAGAAGAAATGTTAGACAAGAATTGTAAAGAAGTTTGTCGTTTGTAAGAAAAGAAAAACTTGTAGGGAGAAGAAAGTATATGACATCCAAGAAGATGTGGAAGATTGCAAATCTTCATTGTATTTCCTCTGTGATAATATATTGGCCATTTCTTGGTGGATGTAACCCACACTGGGTGAACCACGTTAAATCTTGTGTATTGTTTATTCTTGTTTATTTCCGTATTGATTGCTTATATGCTTAGATCTTATTAATATATCTGTACAACCGGTGGGCTAACCCCAACAAAATGCAATTAGTAGTAGGTTGATATTGGTTAGACAAACAACCAACAAAACTATGTGTTGTATTTTTATGCGCCTAAGGGTGATTAGTATTTAAATTATACAAAAATAATCATATTTTAATTTTATAAAGAAAGGTATTAACTAAAGAAGAACTTAAATAGTCATACATTTTATTTTTAACTTTAGTCAAAAATATATAAATCAATTAAGAGATATTATACAGATGTGTGTTTACTCTCTTGACTTTGAAATCAAATGTGTGTTTACTCTTTATACTAAACCCAAGCAACCCAAAGAACTTCCATTTCTCTTCTTTTTAATAAAAAACTAATGCGAAAAAACCCTCCGAACTTCACCTACATACCTTCTTCGTAATAAAGAATAAAAAACCCAACACACCTACATATCTTCTTCATAATAGAGTATTAAAAACCCGCACAAAGAAACCCTAGAACTTCACCTACATCTCTTCTTTGTAGTGAGTTATAAAAGAACCTACACAAGCCCATGTGAGCAGGTGGGGAAGTAGAAAAGAATAGCAAAGAAAACCAAAATGGCATGGGAAACAGCAAACATGGTCCACTTTATCAAGAAAAACCTTGGTGCAACTCCCGAAGTAGGAAGAAACTTCTATGGGCAGCGCGTTGAGATTAGCAAACAACATCTATTTATGACGAAGGCAACATAATAATAAAGACTGTTTCGGCTAATAATGGTAGCAGTGTTCCATGTGCCTCTTCAAAACAAAACCTCTTGCCTAGGAATTTTGCCTAACATTGTTTTTACCACGAGGAAAATAAACTTAACTTCCACGCCTTACTAGGTTTTGACTATGGCGTTATATGTGGAATTTTATATAAATATTCGTAAGTATCTTATTTTCACTTAATTTGCAAGTTTATATTGAAGGTTCATATATATATATATATATATATATTTTAAATTATTCATAATTCTCATTTCTTATCATTTACAGATGAAAAAACATAATTTGATAGAATACAAGTCAACACATAATATAAAATAAACATTATTTTAAATTTAAACTTTGCATTCTTAAATTAAATAAGATGTGTAAATTGAATGAAGTGGAGTTTTATAAATTAACCATCAATACATTATGCATAGGGCATTGTCAAATTAAAACTTTTTGCAATCATGGTCCAAGTTAATTCAAGATGGTTAATAATAATTGAAATAACATTTTTCTTTTTAAGTCATAATCTAGTATAGGGTAATATGTGTACTCATGTATGAAATGTGAACCTTAAAAAACTAATTCTTTCTCTTAGTTGGTATTTTTTAGTTATTGTTTTTTATTTATTTTTGCTTTGTTGGAATTGTATTTGTACTCCCTCTTCCTTATTTAACATTATACTTTCCTTAATCTCATAAACTATTTTTAGCATTACTTTGTTTTTCTTATTTAATATTATACTTTTCTCAATCTCATAAACTATTTTTGGCCTTTCGTGAATATTAAAATTATTATGTTGTATCTTATAACACACTAAAATCAATGTAAGAAGAATGCAAATAAAAAAGTTTGATTATGTCTATTAGAATCAAATTCCAACTACTTTTATATGTTAAAATGTTATCCAACCATACCAATCATATCTATTACTTAAATGAGGAAGGCTAACTAAAATGGTATACAAATTACCAAAATTTATATGTTAAAGTAGTACCCCACACTAAAATGTCAACTGCACCTACATACACCATGCATTTAAATAAATAAATAATGTTACCTATAACTACTAAAAACTATTATAAAGTGAACTTATAAGTGCCAATTACATTTATATAGAGTAAAAATTATTTATATAGAGAAATAGTCTCTCTCTTTTCCAATCATAGGGATCAACGAATACCTAATGAGTCGAATTTTGAGAAGTGAAGTTCAAACACGAAAGAAGCACCATTGATCAACATCTTCATATAAACTTTGAAAAATGAAATGCTAACACGGAAAAAATACCACTGATCTACCTCCTCACATGAAGAAATGTTACAAACAAATCTATATTAATATTATATAGAATAAACACTAAAATAACTGCCAAAACGTACAAATATACCTATATAGAGAAACCAAAAGGTGTAAATATACCTATGTGGAGAAATAATACAACCAAAAGGTGCAAATATACCCATATAGAGAAATAATACAACCCAATTTACATACAAAAACGGTATACCGACCTGCCCACTTAACCTATTACAATCAAGTACCAACTAAGCTGATTGCAATCAGTTGGGATGCATCCAAAATACTAGCTAGAAGCAATGCATTGGGGACCTTAAAACAAACGTTCCACTGCTGTCCGTGGCCTGCCAACTAGACCTATTGGTTCTCTTTTCTTGGCTCAAATGCATAATTTAAGTGGGCAAATGAGATAAATTTGGTGGAAAGGGACTTGGATGGGAAAGATTGAAGCTCTTGTGGAAAGGACTGAATCTGGTGCATAATTATTTTGACATGATTTGGGTGTGGGATGATGATACCTTAGACACATTCTCTGAAAACTAGTTAACAAGTTGCGTGTGGGACTGTGGGGAATGAATGCAGTCCCAGATTATATGCTTATGATTGTTGGTGCATTGGAAGAATGGAAATGTAAGCAATGAACACCCATTCTCATTCTATAAAGACCCAAAAGCTCTGGTTTCTTGTTGAGATTCAGTGCCACCATTAATGTGTGGCATCAGAGGACTCAGGACTGAGTTTTGTGTGGTCAACTACAGTGGATTCTGAGGAGGGCAAAAAGATTTAAGAAGGTGAAGATGGTTATCTTGAACTGAAAGTTTGAAGAAGATGAGTTTGAAACTTTTTTAATGAGGAGATTGGTTATGGGTAGAACAGATATGGTGAGTGGATAGGTGAGTTGTGAGATGGAGATGGAGGAAAAAATGATTTAAGAAGGTCAAGATGGTGATCTTGAACTGAAAATTTTATGATTGAATGAAAAAGAAGATGAGTTTGAAAAAATTTTAATGAGGAGATTGGTTATGGGTATAAGTATAAATGCAGATATGGTGAGTGGATAGAAGCAGCAGTGGCAGACAGGAGTGGCCAAGGAAATGGGCGGTGGATTTATTAAAGTAGGAGCATGAGGAGGAGGAGGAGGAGGAGCCCATCAGATTTGCTGCAGTACAAAGCAGCACCACATATATTTTTATTATAAAAGACTTGACTATATATAGAGGAGGTTGGTTGGTGGGGGAGATGAAGTTTCATTAAACATGGAGGAGTCGTTGTCTCTGTTCTTAACCTGTCGTGGTATGCATCTTTATAAGTAGGAATGGGTGTGCTTTGCCTCTCTTTTCTTTTACAGAAATGTTGTCTGAAACCCATTTGTTGGGATTATTGTTGGTTGTTTTCTAAGGTTTCCTCCTGCCATGAAATCTTCGTACAAATATTTCTGAGCATATAACAGCACCAGTACAGTGACAGGCTATTACAAATATAGATATTGATTATTATGGCGGAGAATAATAATAAGGAAGAAGGGAGGGGTCTAGTTCATAGAGTATACCTCCTTAACCAATAGATCTAGCTTATAAATGATCATTTCATATATTTCAATCCCTTTTCAATCTCTGTGAGAAGGATGCATCCTTCAAGGTTGTTAAATGCTTGGAAATATTTTCCGAGTCTTAGGATACTCTAGTTAATGGGAAAATAATAAATGATTTCATCAAAAAAATTCTCTGTTAAAAAACTGACTCGAGGAATATAAATGAAATCGGATATGCTATAAGATGGAAAGTGCTTCAAATTATTAGGATTTTTTTTCTTTTGACTTGTCACCTTCATATTTATAAAAATATGTGGTTGATTAATGAAAAAATATATTCTCCTAGATTTCCAATCCTCTGTCACTTATAGGTAAATTTTAGGTGTCTACCCAAATCCTTTCCACCATGCACATCTATTATTCATTATGTTGTGCCCCATTGAAATACTTTTATTATAATATTTGCAAGATTTTTTGTAGTTTCTTCTTGGTCAATTCTACGGAAGATCAGGGATTTCAAAGAGACATGTGTGGGATGTCTTTTATTACCATAGGACAAAGGTGATATGGGTATTATTGATATTCATTAGAAAACATGTCTCTTTATGTTGAATGGGTGGTGTTGTTAGTGAAAAGACATGAAGATTGGAAAATTCTACTACGCCATTATATTTTACCTAATGAACCTTATGGAAAACCTTGCTAGAAGAATGTTCGACTGCACATAATTTTAATCACTATTGTTCATGTTAAAATTGAGTGGTCTTTCATTACAAAAAGTATATGGAAGCCCTTTTAGTTATTAAAACACACCTCAAGTAGATTGGTGATGGTTTTAAAGTAATGGGATATCATTCCATGACCACAATATTTTGCATTCTCGACTTTCTTCTTCCTCATCCATCCCATTGGCGGAAGGGCCTGACATCAAATATTTTTAGTTGTTTGAAAAAGGCATCCACTCCTATCAAAACCTAGTTTCCTCATGAGATTGGCTTCTTTGGCCAATCTTTGAAAGTTCCACCTTATGCATTCTAATCTGCATTATTTTACTCACATTTAGGAGCTCATGATGGTTGCAATTCTTTACAAAATTTAGGTCCATCTACTGTGGACTTGGTGGAATGATTGGTGTTGGAAGTGTTACACGAATTTTCAAGGCTACTGATATGTTGGGTTTATCTATGGAATTTATAGTTCTTTTTAGCCATTATTGTGCAAAATAAATTCTCATTAGACTTCAAATTCATCTCCTTTTACTTATCTTTCTCATCTCCATATAATCTGGTTGTCAAGACTAGGGCCTAAATTATCCCAATGCCTATGGTGCCTTGTGTACCAAGGTATTCTCCTTTGAGATCGGCTCCATCATTTTGGCCTCTTTGTGTAGTGTCCTTCTTCTAAGAAATTTGAGTTGTTAAAGCACAACTTTTCATTTTTTCCTTGAGCCCATATCTATTGTTTTTGGGTCAGTGATATTTTCAAACCTTTCTGCTTCAAACCCTTTTTTTGGAAGTTCATTTTTTCTCTAGAGACCTGAAAAATTGGCATGTTTCCATTTCTATTTTTTAGATTTTTTCATGTTATTTTTTTAGTTATGCAAGTCTCGAAATTTGGCTATCATTAGCAATATCGATCTTGCATTACAACTATTGATTACTAATTTTTTTTTTTATCATAATGGTTTTGTATATTTAGATTCAAGAACAAGTAGAAAATTTTTCTCTCAAATTTCAACACTTAAATGAGCTTCTCCACCCTTGGGGAGTGCTTCTTTTTACTGTGAGTCATGCGTCACCATATCCTCCTCTAGAGGGATGTCTTCTATTTTCTCCCAAATGCCACCATAACTCTTTCTAGAGTTAGTTCTCCTCTTCGAGCTGCCTTGGAGGGGTGGGTGGATCTCATGGTTTTTGGCAACGGACATGTCAATTGTGATCCTTTATCAACAATCTTCCTTGGTCCAAGGAAATGTGCAAGTTTTTCCTACACCCTAGGGTGGGGAGTTATAATTCCCTTGGCATTTTTTTGTCTACTTAGACTCAAGATGGGAATTGATTAGTAAATCCCAATCCTTCTTCAAGTGTGCCCCCAAGTTAGGGCCCACAAAGGAGGGTTCATCACCTCCTTCCATTGTTGATACTTCCTATGCCTAACTTAGTCTACTTCAAACATTATAGCAATGTTCTTGTAATATGTTAGCAATATCTTTTGTCATGTTCTCTTTGGTCCTATCTTACTTTTTGGGACATGCATATATATTGGCCACCTTTTCTTGTAATTTACTAGAGATCTTATTTCATTAAAATTATATATTGATGAGTTCCAATTTCTTTTTTTTTTTTTGGCATGTTATGGATTCCCTACTTTGGTAGAAGAGGAGTCAATGAGTCAACATAAGCCAAGGACTATGAGTGCATGTGAAGTAGAGTACCATTAGTTACTTTAATTAAAGTGTCACTTTCACATTAAAAACATGAATAAAAAATAACCAACAAAATATGTCATATCAACAAATTAACCAATAAAATGGTAACACATAAATAATCCACAAAAAACCTAACTTTATTCCCAAGTAATGAGACATCTTAAACTATCTAATACTTAACAGTGAGAGTTATTAACTCCGCTACCTAGATATAAACCATTTTTATGAGTTATATATAAGCAGCACATGGAATGCGGGAATATTACAAATGACGGACCTTGAATATGGTTGGCCAACATTTTATTACTAATAGGCACATACCCACAACATTGATTGAACATTCTGCCATTTTAAAGGGCCAGAACAGTTTACTACAACAGATTAACTTAAACAAACCAGACGATGAGGAAAATGCATTTCTAACATCTATCTTGAAGGAAATTACATAAAACAAAATTCAAGCGAAAGTTACAGATCATCGGCAGCCGCCAAGACAGGGGCAGTATTCAAGCTTCCCACAGAGAAAAAAGAGCTTGCAAACCACTGGACGTAGCATTGGAAATTCACTATCAAACACAGCTTTCAAACACAGTGCATCCTTCAATCCCAAAACACCCTCGTACGCAGGACAGCATGCCTTATGTATTTTCTCTACCATATACTCTGGACCCTGAAACCCTAAAACACAGTCTTCCGCCTTTTGGAAGCTCGAAGTATTGTTACATGATTTTCCCATTACAGAGGCCATGGTAGTTGCCACTGAAATCATAAGAACCAAACACAATGCGACACCCATTTTCATGGCGATCACTGTTTTGTTTTCTGAGATCAAGCTATCAAACAATTCTATGGTTGAAGAATATGAGATGTGTGAATGGGTATTTATTGGATAGTAAAAGGCGAGAAATTTCTGTATTCTTTTTATTATTTTGCAATCTCAATCTTCTGAACTATGAAGAACCACGTTCCACGTTCATGGCAAACTGTGATTAAATTATGCCATTAAAAAGAATAAAAATAATTTAAAAATAAAATATTCAATCGAGTAGTCATCATAGCAGCAAAATATAAGTAAAAAAACGCTGTTAAGCATGAGCAGAATAGCGAAGTTAATGTCATAGCTGTTAACTACAATATTTTAAAACTGTATATATAAAAATAATACGTTACAAGATTTCCCTGCCGGTTCAGGTGGATATCCAAATGAGCAACTCCATACTTTTTAAAGATCGAGTGTTAATCTTTGTGGAATTTTTTAACCATTGTGTATATAGAGTGGATTTTTTAAAATACTAATACAGATATCTTGAATACAGTCATGTGAAATACATTGATAATTTTTAATTTCAATTTTTCTATTTTAGATTTTCACATGAACACATTGATTACTAGTTTGATTACAATTTTTCTATCATTTGTTTTATGTTGGCCTCAAATTATGCTGGCCTCAAATAAATTTGTAGCTAAAAAACATGACCCAAAATCTACTCTATGATTTAACCCACGCCCGCCCCCCCAAAAAAAAAAAAAAAAAAAAAAAAAAACTGTTGAATGTTAAATTAACTCCCACTCTTTTTGGTGGTCTCTAATGCTCTCATACTACAATGTGCCATTTGCGTTGGTCCCATGCCTTTTTCAAAAAGGTATCAAAATCGTAACTAACCTTTTTTTTTGGTAAGAATTCCAGAGAATGGTAGTTATAGTGTGCATTTAAAGAAAAATGTCAATTGCAATCCATTTATCATGAATCAATTATTGAGATGTAAAATACTATACCTTACTACTACCTCCTTAAAATTGCTGCACAATCACCCAACATATGTTGGGATGATTGGAAAAGGCCTATTAAAACTGATTTCCACGGATATAAACCCCGATTAGTATATTATCAATTACAAATTGATCTTCATATTATTCTTTGGAAATTTAAGCCCTCTTAACACATTTCAAAGAGGAGATTTTCAATACAATTTGGGTGGATATTATTGAGCCCAAGCAAGCTCATTTCCTTTGGTTTATCTTTCATTAAGCCTATCCATTTGGCTCTCACATGGTTCATCATGGCATGCCACATATTATGGGTTCTTGTTATACTCACCAAGAGTATATTAAGTACACTTTTTTGTTTTGTGAGTGTGCTCAATCAGCTTGGTATTGGAATCATATCCCTTTTCATCCATTTTTCCATGAAATGTTCAGTGGGAAATGGTGCTTTTAAGGGGAATAAATACTGCTCCCAACAAAATATATATGAAGTCGACATATTTTTCGTTAACAATTTTTCAATTATTGAAAGATATAAATGAAGCTAATTTTAATTAGAATTTTATTGAAATTGTTTTTATCTAGCTAATAACACATTGAATGTATTGTCTAATGTTATTATCTAAATCTAGCTCAATGTTGTGAATGTCCTTTGGGTGGTGGAACATTCTCAAAATTGTTCAACCACTTCGGAAATGCACCTTGTGTTTTTAGCCGTTTTCTTTCAGACTCACACTGCCACCATTCCCCTCTATGGGGCCATAGTTGTGACTAGCGTGGAAGATATCATTATCACATTCGATTCCAAATTGTCTCCCCATGACAACAACTTCCTTCTCCACTACACTCTAATGGAAGTAAAAGTGGTTTTGGTGGCCACACAAGGAGGAACTCTACTAGCTGGAGGTTCCTTCACAAGGAAAATTTACTCATTTGGATTTGACCATTTATCCCTCTCATAAGCATGCCAATGAAGAAAAAGAATATGAAGATAAAGATAAAGATGATCAGTGAAACCCACTAGATGTTATCTACCCACCTAGTAGTGGTTGGGCTGAGTTGGGGGACAAGCCTGGTTATCCCCCACATTTGTACTAGGTTGTGGCCCCAGTGGGTTAATGTTTTATGTTCTTTGTTTCTTTTGTCTTTCTGATCACAGGAAAAAAGACAAGAGTAAAACCCCTCTTTCATTCTCAAATTTAGATACGATTCCTTTATTTTGGAAATATCCTTTTATTTTATTAGTCAATTTTTTAATTTCATTATTTTACACATAACATTGTCTTAAATTATTAACTACCCCACATTATGGAAATTATTTAAATTTTTTGCATTTGATCACAGGTGAGTTAAAGATGTGTTTAGCAACCAGAAATTTTAAAATTGTGTTTTGTAATGATCAATCTTATTACTAAAAAAATAATAATATTTAAAATCATAATTAAAACTTGGCAAAGACTCATTAAATTTAAAATTAATTTGGAATGTAGTATACACATTACTTATACACCGATACTATTTACCCAATACTTAACTTGATGCTTACAATATTCTTTTCGAGTCTTGAAAATAAACTTAGCCATATACTAAGCACATTACATTTTCTCATTATTTTAGACATACTATCCTAATTTCATTAAATTTATAACTATCCTAATTTCATTCAATGTTTTCTTTATTGTTAGCAAGTCAAATGATACAATTAGCACATCTCGACTCAATAAATTCACATACAAATGTGCATTAGATCTTGGCAAATGTTCTCGACACTCTTAAATACTAGTGTGCACCAGATCCTCATGGTAAATGTTGCGAAACCCTATTTCTTTTAAACAATATTATTACGTGCTTTTATGAAATTTAGTGATCACTACTCATCAATTTTGTATTTTAATTCTATTTTCTATTACACCCTTACATATAAACAACATATCAAATATCGATGAGCCTATCCATCACGCAGGTTCATAGTCAACACGAACCTGCACAAAACTTTGACCAGTGCTATCCTTGTACCCAGCCGGCCTTGAACCCGGGACCCCCACGCCCTATTTCTCATGCCCCACAATCCTGCTGTGCACTCACATATGAAACCATAAGGCACCGGTTCCTTTTAAAAAATCACAAATGAAAATTTGATGGAAAAGGAAACAACGTATTACGTTGTTACCTATATAGGTAACAACGTAATACGTTGTTTCTTTTTCCGTCAAAACTAACAGCAACGCGAAAAAACTAACGGCAACGTGACGGAAAATACTTTTTTCCTATTGTGTGAACTTGCGTGAGAGATAGGCCTAGCCATCAAAGATATGTTAGATTTTCTATTTTCTATCTTTTTTATTGTTTTTTTTGGGTCATAAATC
Source organism: Taxus chinensis (assembly GCA_019776745.2). Classification (NCBI taxonomy): domain Eukaryota; kingdom Viridiplantae; phylum Streptophyta; class Pinopsida; order Cupressales; family Taxaceae; genus Taxus; species Taxus chinensis. The sequence continues at coordinate 111,355,794 of CM034153.1, forward strand.
AAAATTCAAAGTAACCACTTATGTTATGTATGTTCGTTGCTCATCTAAAAAAAGAGAGCTTTATTTGTGTTAACCAGTCATGTAAAACAAAAATTGTTTAGTTAGGATCATCACTTGCATTGAACACAATCAATATAACAATGATGTATTTTCGTTCATTGACAGTCTACTACAAAAATGCAACAAATCTACTTTTTCTGTTTACTTGTAATTTATTACAAAGAACAAAATATAATTATTTTATGTTTACGAATAATATACTATAGAAAACACAATATATCTGTCTTTGTATGTTCTTTGGTCATCTGATGCAAATCTTTTATAGTTTTTTTAAACAGTTATAGGATGTAGAAATTATACATAAATCGTCGTTTAATCTAGATCATGATTTGTAGGTGTGGATCAACAAATAAACTTAATTAATCATAGTTTATATGGCATAACTTTTATGTCTTTCCTTTTAAATATCTATCAAATCATATATTTTTAATTTAAATTGATTAATATTATAGTTTAATTTATTTTATATAGTTTCTTTATGATTAAAAATAATGGAAACCACCATGTACCTCAAATACCTCTTCAAAGAAGGAAAATACCTATAGTTAATACATATGCAGTTTCTCTACAATTAAAAATAATGAAAACCACCATGCATCTCAAATACCTCTTAAAAGAAGGAAAATACCTACAGTTAATACATTTGATCATCTTCCTTAAATCCTTGCAAGTGATATTCAATTAGAATATACTCAACCTAGAGGAAAAATATATATCACACATTTCTATTGTTTTCCACCAACGAGAAAAAATGTTGTGGAAAACAACTTGTCTATTAATTTCAAATTTCCACTATCATCAAATTTCAATGTAATGGTGAATAATGATACTCAACACCCCAATGGCTAGAAACATTTAAATCTAACTGATGTGAATTTCACTCAATCCTTTTGATAACATAGAGTATAACCTCTCCACCCCATTCAAAATCCCTACAAGACATGGTATCAAACTCCAGACATCATGGCAGGGCATCAAAATCCCTTCATATCAGGGAATCAAACTATTAATGCATATGTTTTTATAAAGAAAGTTGGCAATAACATTTTATGCTAATTTCTTCACAATAATTAAGCTTTATCATGAATTCAAAACATTGTCATTTAACAAAGTTAAATCTAAGATAAGGACACTACTTATTATATATATATATATATATATATATATATATATATATATATATATATATATATATATAAAACAATATTCTAGGAAAATTAAGAAAAATAAATGCAAGAAAGAGTTATAGATAGGGTTTGGAGAATGAATCAACTTGTATCTATAGGTCTGAACAAATTATGGACAAAAGATTGATTTGGAAGGGGAGATTCTGGTTCATGAAAGCTATATGTCTAATTCGGGAAAGCGACGATCTTAGGGACAAGAGTCTTGTAAGGGGTCAGGGCCTCCTAGGCGTTAGCGTCTGTTCTAGGAACTAGTGTCTACACAATTGCTTGGAATATGGTTCTTTCTATGTCACTTAGTGTCACTCCTTGTTTTTTGTTTGTCGCATCAATTTCGCTGTGTTGCACATGTAAACTAAAAAATCAACCCTAGATACTTGCACAATACTCAAGCGCCACATTAATGCATATGCTTGAGTCGGAATGACATCAACAAACACTCTAATGTGATTGTCAATGAACGTTGTACTACATTTTAGAATTTATGTAGTTCTTATGTGTGTGATTGAATAATGTCCCTTGATCTAGGATGCCCTAGTGTCAGTTTCACAAAGAGATAATGGGATACAACTACTTGGTCCCAAATGCAAATGCATGGTATGGAATTCAGAATAAACCCTCCTATGGAGTGAAGTATGTATTCCAAAATGCATTCCTTTGTGTAGTAGATAGAAAATATTAGCTCTTTGTAGATATATGTATCTCTTGAATGCTTGCCCCCACTAGTGAGGTTAAATAAGACATGTATATATATGATTCCTTTGCATATGTTTCGTCATTAACAAGTGAAAGGCTGACCAAGGGTGATAAAATAAGACAATAAAGAAGCAAGATACAAAAGATAAGAATAAGATACAAAGAGGAAAAAATCACCCAGAGGGGACAATAGCGTCATGACGCTCTTGTTTCTAATGGGTGGTCCTGTACTGAGATTAAAAAATATAAAAAAAATGAAATCATAGATGAGAAAGATGTTAGGTGGTATGAAAAACTATAATTTGTCATTCAGAAATAACAAGCAATAAAGATGAAAAGGATAAAAGCAATTTGAACACAAAGTAAAGGGGTGTTAACAACTAATTCTCTTGCCTAGGAATCATGCATATAAATGAAATATTTAGTGGCTACATGTACATAGTAAGTGTGTTATGTAGTGACTACATTTGGCCCCACTTTATGCTGATGAATAAAGATTTGATAGCATAAAGTAGAATAGAAAAGTGTACCCTTGAGAGTCTAATGAAGATTGTGCCCAATAACTTGCCAAATGAGTGTTGTACCATACCAAGTGGAATAGTACAAAATATGTACCCTAAAACTCTAAGGAGAGGAAAGGATAAGGATCCTAAGGGTGATCTTTACGTGCATGGAGTGATAATTATGTTTGCACATAGTTCCTTGGAATAACATCTTTTTTAGAGTGTTCTTGAGATTTTCCTCACGGTTGCTTGTGTGCTTTGTTGGGATAGGATAGGACCTACAAAAGAAAACAAGTTTAGTCAATGTTGTAGGTAAATGAAATTGAAATTTGTTTTGGAAATGATAAACCAAGGTGTTAGAATACACTTCTAGTGTTGAAAGAGAAAGGGATAGAAATTTGTTCTTTATTATAGGCATGATGTTGAGGATTTAGGTGTCCTATCACCACACTAGGGATTTAGATGTCCTATCACCACACTAGGGATTTGAGCATCCTAATGCTGAACTCTAGGACGTTCATACCCAAATGCTCAATTCCCATCCAAGTATAAATAAACATAATAACACCAATTTACACACACGTGCGCACACAAGCATAGACATTAAATCAAATGATATTCTTAATAAGGTAAAACTTGCTAGCATAATACATTGTTGGCATTTCAAATCCTCCATGTGAGTTGTACCTAAACCTTCCACCTCCCATGCTCTTGTATATTGAGTTTCACACCACTTTTCCACATGTATATATTCAACTTTGATATTTGAATAAACCATTAAATCAATTCATTATTATTTGATTATGTAGTCATAACTAGTATGAAAATAGATTCTCAACACCTTACATATACACACTTTACATAATGAATAATAGTGAAGGATATTCTCACTTTACAATGGCAAGGATGAGAGTGGGTAGGAACAGGGTTTCCAAATTGGGTTCTCGCAGGAGCATGATAGAAGCTCGTTTCAGGAGGATGCGAAAATGGATGGAAGAGCCTTGTCATGGGCCAAATGACTTTGCTATTAAAAGAAGGAGGTCATCATTCCACTGAATCTATCTTGGAAGGATGTTGCTCCTATTCTTCTAGTCCCAGATGAGTTTATGGCCCATTCTCAAAATATATACAAGTCTACTCTTTTTGGTAATTTATTTGGCCAGTAGAAAATGGAGGCTTTCTGGGCACCTGGACATTATGGACCTCTCCAATAGCTTCTTTTTTATATATTTTTTCTAGAGGAGGATCTCTTGAATGTGTTATATGGGGGGCTTGGTTTTATGGAAAAAATGTCTTATCACTCAGCAGATAGCTTCTTGGTTCCCCTATTTAGGCTTCTCCTATTTTCCTTGTTTGGGTAATATTTTTGGCTTTACCTTTGGAGTTCTGGGAACTGGATGTTTTTTTGGCATTGACAAAGCTTTAAGTTGTTTTATTGAGTTAATTCTACCACTCTGGCTTACAATAGACTTATCTTTGCAATAATTTGTGTCAATGATCCTCATGGAAAGCCTCTTCCTCCCTCTATTCTCCTTACCTCAAAATATGGGTCATAGGAACAACCTTTAGATTATGAATCTTCCCCCTATTTTGTGCTAAATACATGATAGTTGGGCACATTGCTATGAGTTGTAGGATTCTTGATCAAGCTCAGAAAAGGAAGGGAGAGGTTCTTATTGATAAAGCATTCCTTGATAGAATTTGAGGATTCCATTAACTACGGATTTAATCAAGTAAATTATACAAAATTAATAAACTATGTAATATTAAATCAATAAATATCACAATATATTGCATAACAAATAAATAAATACTTAGAGAAAGTAAATAACAAATGACACAGGGTTTATAGTGGAAAACCCGAAGGTAAAAAACCAATATGAAAAGTAACCTTTATTGTACAGAACCCTTTTACATCCAATAAATTACTTCCTCCTTTAGAAAACCTAATCACAAGGGCAAACACACCTTTGATATATATTTTCCAATATGTCAAATGAGGGTCCGAAGTCCTTTGTATATGAGGTGATCGGGTATGTCTCCCGACCCACCTTTTCAACCTAAATAGTTGATACATATACCAAGGTTTAAAATATTTAATAATAGAAATAGAAATATTTCTTATTATTAAATATTTGACCTAAAGTATATCCCTACGTTTTAATATTTAATAATAGAAATACAAACATTTCTTATTATTAAATATTTAACCTATAGTATAATGTTGAACCCATATTTAATTAAGGGTTGGTCAACCCACTTAACCATTATGTTCCAACACTTGCCCTTTATGTTAAGTGGGATAAGATATGCCAATAGATTACCTTATCATGGTACACTACATGATTTACAATCCTTAAACCATAAAGGTTTTAGGCTCACATATAGGTTGAAGGAATTATAACACCTTCATCATACTCAAGTTACCTTTTGGTACAAAAGGATATGGAATCCCAAAGATCATCCCATGATCAATGGCTAAGTAAGATTTGTGAGTTTTACATGTTCTCACAAGTTCTCGTAAAAGGTTACTTGAAACCAAGCATATAAGAGCCTTTTATAACCAAGGCTCTCCTTAATAATATACTTACACTAGATGTTTACCAGTAACCTCAATAGCACTAAAGAGTTTATTGAAGACCGCCTTTAATGTCTTTCTACACTTCTTTCTAAAAAAGAAGCTGAAGAGGTATACATATGCCTGAAGGTCTTTTTCACTTGTCCGAAGGTCTTTATTACAATGCATTTTTCATTTTACAAATACCAAGTTCCATTAGGAGGTGACATTGTCATGAACACTCCCCCTCAATGGCAACTCTGAAAATTCAAGTTTTTTGTGAAAGTGACAAAACTTTGCAGCACTCAGGGGCTTTTTGAAGATGTCGGCAACCTACTCTTCAGTCGACACGAATATGCAATCTATCTCACCACTTAGCACCTTCTCACGGATGAAGTGTATATGTATCTTAATGTGCTTCATCCTTTTATGCTATATTGGATTATGTGCAAGAGATACAATTCTTTGGTTTTCACAGAACAAAGGAATTCTACCTTGATCCTTCATCTTTATCTCAACGAACAACCTCTCTAGCCATAATGCCTCTTTTACAACTTCCATTGTAGTTCTATACTCAACTTCAGTTGAAGAGATAAAAATAGTTGGCTACTTTTTACTACACCAAGTAATGTCACCTGCACCAAATTTAAACAAAAAATAGAAGTAGATTTTCTATCTAATACATCACCATCATGATCAGAATAAAAAAATCCATATAAGTTAGCATTTTCATCCTTATTATAATGCAATCCCTAATTGATTGTGCCTTTAATATATCTAAGAATTATTTTTGCAAGATTCCAATGATCTCTATAAGGTTCCTGCATAAGCCTAGAAGCAATTCCTACTACATAAGAAATATCTGATCTAGTTATAATTAGATAAATCAAACTACCAACTAACTGCCTATATAAAGTAGGATCAATTTTTTCGCATGTACATTTAGGATCAAGTTTTATTACAACTTCCATAGATGTAGAAATTGGTTTACAATCAATCATATTAAACTTTTACAGTAAATTGGTTGCATATTACACTTGAGAAACAACAATAGAATGCTTATCTTGAAATATAATCATGCCAAGAAAATGATGTAAGAGACCTAAATTAGTCATTTCAAAGTATTGTTTCAATTTTTCTTTAATCCTATGAATTAAAGCAAGACTATCACCAGTCATAAGCAGATCATCCACATATAGAAATATAATGATTGAAAGAGGGTTTAAAACCCACAAGTGAGGATCACGAAGGATGACGTGCACATCAACGGATGTGCGAACGGTAGTGTGAAGAGATCTTGGGAGGAGTGAGCATCAACCAGATGTGCATGTAAAGATTTGAAACATGGGCAGAACCTGGTTAAGCCATAAAACTCTCCTCTATCTCATAGATCAAATGGGGTGTACATATAGGAGGTGTTGAGTAACCCCCAGAGCTGTAATCATGCCAACTCGAGTAGAGAGGGGGAGTTACATTCCCAGAATAGAAGTGTAACTCCCAATGACGCATATGATGCACTGACACACTGATGCACTGACGCACTGATGTGTAAGAGAATCTCATAATGAACCCTAAATGACACATGGACCTATGATCCTACCTAAGTGAGATGACTCACCTAATGATGTGGAAAATAATACACACCAACACCCCCCCTTCATCGTAACTTAGGATGAGGCGGCAAGTCAGAAACGAGAAATGGGTCATGACACAAAGCTTGATGAGGTACCCACGTACAAGAAAAATTCCCAAGGAGTGAAGGAAAACCCAGTGGGAAAACATCCACCACAAGAGAAAAACACACTCTCTAATCTAAAAAAGATGCCAAAAATGGGTCCCGACCATAGATGAGCCTGAAAAGGTACCCATGTACAAAGAGGAAATCTCTTGGAAAGAAGAAGAGGGAGATGAGAGGAATGCAGAAGATGTCATGGACGGATCTGAACTCTGCAACTCTAGGAGGTCTCCTAGAAGAATGTCGATGACGAGATCCTTTGCCTCTGGGCTGAAGAAGAGCCACCCACAATGAAATGTGTGCCTACCCTTAGGAAGGACATAAATGAAGTGTTGGAAGTCCACCCACTCCACAAAAAAAACTGAAGGCAACAACATGAAGAACTCTGCGTTTGGTGCATGGAAGTGTGACATAGGTCTAGCGAGTGAGTGCCAAGGAACTGAAGGTAATGCCACGTGTGTAGAACTGTCAGAGTGAAGAGGAGGAACACCCGCAGAAAGGATGTCCAAGTGATGTGAAGGGAACAAAACATCCTCCACAATAGAAAAGGGACCCACAAGAAAGGGTGGATCAATGAGGGTCTCCAGAAATATGGAAGTGACATGATTCCCAGAAGGGGAACTCCTAACAATGGAGATGATGAACTCCTTTGAAATACCTGTAGATGGTTAAGGAACCTATAGAGCATCACAAGTGGACTCCGTGAAAAGACGACTAAGGTTAGGCAGATACTTGTCCCAATGAAGGGGCTTAACAAACAGAAGAGTGATGTCAGATAGGTATGAGTCATTCAATGAAGGCATAGGAGTGGAAGGGGCCTCGCACACTGGAAGTGGAAAGGAGGCTAGTGTAATGACTGTATGAGACTGAGAAGGAGACTGCTTGATATCTGATGAGATGTGGGATGTGCCAACACTCTCTGGAATAGTGAGAGAAAGAGGAGAGAAGTCCTCTATAATGCTCTCTGCATCAGAACTGGGTGCATAATCCTCGTCATCAAAAGTAGAACCAAACGAGTCTATGTCAGTGGAAATACCATCACACAAAGAAATGGAGGAGACAATTGAATCAGCAGTAAGAACAATGGCGACAGTATGTGAAGGGTCTCCATAGAAGGATTGAAGAATGCTCCAGACACGGTGAGGTGGATCTGAGTGTGCCACGTGAAACTAGAGAGATCTGGAGACATGCATCATCATGTGACCAAAGACATGGTCACAAGTGTCAAGGAAGTCCTCTAGATGATGATGATCAATGGGTGCAGGAACTGGCCCAAGCAAGAAGGGTAAAAGACCCTTGTGGGCGAAGTAACATTACATGGAAGCACGCCAAGTTGAATAGTCCCCTCTCCCAGTGAGAAGTGGCGGGGGTTGTAAAGTGATCCTATGATGCTCAAGTCTGGAAAGAGCACTCTACATGATGCAAAATGTAAGATGCACAAAAGTAAGACGTCGGACTCGGCCGATAATGCGTTTGCGTGTGAAAGCCCAAGAGTACAATCAACCCCCCCAGAATGCGAAACTTTATAAAGTAGTGAATTTACAAAAATGATAATACCATCATGTAGAATGTGGAAAAACATGCAACTTTGACCAAAGAAGTGCTCAGATCCGAGAAACGAGTCAAAAGTTATAGCAAAAAACATTTCTTGCAACTGATGAGAAAATACAATAAATGCTGCAAACGCATTTAAAAAATGCCTGAAATGGGTGCAAAGGGTGTCGTGTGGGTACTCATTGGAAATGGCATGGAATTTTAGGTAGGGTTTGTTTTGAATGCAAGGTGGGATTAGCTTACTGCCAAGCTTGGACCTCGCCCTCCGTCTTCGACGCTCGTAGGAAGGTAAGTAAAACAAGCAAAATTAGAGCCTAAAAATCAATTACATGCCATGTGAATGTTTTTTGACCTCAAAACATTAAAAAAGAGGTTTTTTTAAACCGCAAAACAAGTTTAAAAGGGAAGTGGGCCGACGTTATGGAGCAATGTGGCTTGTAACTGCAATTTTATAGCTTGTTACCAGCAAAAAGGCGTTGAACGTGCTGTTTGAAGGCCAAGTTGAGCTGTTGGTTGAAGTGCTTGAGTTTAATGTGAAGGAGCAGGTCGCTGGATAAAGTGTTAAAGCTGAGTTTAGCCATGTGGTGATAGTGCAGGTCGCTGGACAGAGTGAAAACTGTCACCTGTTTGCAATGGTGAGGCTCAGGAATACGTGCTAAGAAAATTTCAAATGCAGGTGAGGAAACGGTCATGGTTGGAGCTGCAGAGGATGAAATGTTGTTCCAAAACATAGGTATAGACCATTGAGCAGAGGAAGCATGAGCCAAACCATAGGAAACAGTGCCAACATGGAGAAAACAATGGTTGAAGCCAAGTGCACGAGTTGTGCGAGCAGACAGTGAGTAGGTGTGTGGAAACTATAACGTGGTAGTGTGGTGGCTGTGAAGACGAACAAGGGGCTCTATGCATTGGAAAAACAAACTTAAGCCAGGTCAAAGTGACTCCTTACTGACAGCCAAGGTCACACAGGCTCACACGAACCCAAAACACGTGTTGAGTTGGAGCAGTGGATGCTGGGTTCGAGAGCCAAGCCACGTCCACGAGCCAATAAGCCAAGATTACCACGCAATGCACAGAGATCAGGCCAGAATAATGGCAAGTCAAAATTCCCACCTACCCTGCATGATCCACTTCACAAACACTAAAAAATAAGTTCAAGCCACAAATAGTGAGTAGCCTGATGCGAATGTATTGCACATACGAACCCAACAATGATACACGGGCATAATGCAGGAGGTTTGGAAGAAAATACTACAACCAAGTCATCGAGCAAACAATACATAGGAAATCAATATATGGACGAGCCCAAAAAAGAGTGCATGAGCACGAGTTAAGAGTTAAGGCAGGGAAGCAATGTTAAAACAACCACGAGCAGTGAGTCATGAGATAAGAGCAACGAGCTAGGGTAGATTTGAGCCAAAAATAACTCTAACAGTCCTCTAAAAAACTCACGAAAGACACTTTTAAACTTGGATCTAAACCTCAAACCTAAAAACCACCTTCAAAGATGCATGCAGACCCTTGTAAGCTGAAACCCACAAACACAGAAAACTCGAACATGACTAAATGAGGTATAAGGCCCCAAAATCAATGCAAGAAGAGCGCGGTTGGAATAACCATTATGACACACGCAATGAGAATCTGAAGATCACACCGAAGCTGGAAAATGCATGAGAAATGCCAAGGAGTGCACGGATCCACAAGATCTGCTCTGATACCATGAAAGAGGGTTTAAAACCCGCAAGCGAGGATCACGAGGGACGACGTGCACATCAACAGATGTGCAAACGGTAGTGTGAAGAGATATCGGGAGGAGCGAGCATCAACTGAATGTGCATGCAAAGATTTGAAACACGGGCAGAACCTGGTTAAGCCATAAAACTCTCCTCTATCTCATAGATCAAATGGGGTGTACATATAGGAGGTGTTGAGTAACCCCCCAATGCTGCAATCATGACAACTCGAGTAGAGAGGGGGAGTTACATTCCCAGAATAGAAGTGTAACTCCCAATGATGCCTATGATGCACTGATGCACTGATGCACTGACGCGCTGACGCATTGACGCGTAAGAGAATCTCATAATGACCCCTAAATGACACATAGACCTACGATCTCACCTAAGTGAGATGACTCACCTAATGATGTGGAAAATATTACACACCAACAATGATAATGTGAGAACCTTCTTACTTAATGAATAGATCATTGTCAGAAGAACAATTAACAAAACCTAATTGTTTAAATAAAGCATTAATTTTTCCATACCAAGCTTTAGGAGCTTGCTTTAAACCATACAAATATTTTTTCAACTTACAAACATAGTTTTTTTTCCCAGTTTATTCAAAACCTCTAGGCTGAGACATGTAAAGTTATTCTTTAAATTACCATTCAAAATAGCATTTTTCACATCCATTTGGTGGATTTCCCACCCAAACTGAGCAACAATAGCAACCAAAGTACTAACAATGCTCATTTTAGCTAGGGGCAAAGGTCTCAACATAATCTATCCCAGGTTTCTGAATGAAACCTTTAGCAACAAGTATAGCTTTATATTTTTCAATACTACAATCAACATTATATTTTACTTTGTATAACCATCTAGACCCTATAATGCTTCTTTTCTCAGGAGGTGGAACCAACTCCCAAGATTGATTTTGAATTATGGCATTATATTCATCCTGCATTGCATTGATTCACTTCTCATCCTGAGAATATTCTTCAAAACTTTTCAGCTCAGGTTCATACAAGGTCATTAATGCATGGTACATATGATGGATTCTGGTCATTTTCCTAAGGTCAATAAAATTAGAACTTTCTAACACAGTTTGAGCCTATTTTGTTTTCTTAGCTAGGGAGACAGGAGATTCAAAAACATCCATAACATTAACAAAATAAACATCATTATGATCTTTTACCGTATTTTCATTATCAGAACCAAAACCATCATTAGGAATATTGACAGGATTAAGAATATCATTACTATTTGAATATGAACAGAAACATTTTTCTAAAACAATAACATTGTGATTTTCAGTTACTTCCCTTTTATAGGGTCATAAATCCTTAAACCTATAGTGTTAATACCATATCCAATGAAAATACAAGAAAAAAATTCATATCAAGTTTCTTTCTTTTCTTTTTAGGTATATATAAGGAGGCATGACTACTAGAGACTTTTAAATGTGATACATCAAGTTTTTGATTTGACCATTTCTCTAAGGGGTTTGAAAGGTGGATAGCTTAAATGGTAGGGACTCTATTTAGAATATAGAATGCCGTGTTCATTGCTTCTACCCATAGAAATTTGGGAAGAACGACAAAATGAAGCATAATGCGAGCCATATCTAGAATAGTCCTATTTTTTCCATTTTGCAACACCATTAGACTGGGGAGAATGGGGAGAAGTTAATTATCTCTTAATACCACAATCAATACAAATTTTTTCAAATGCCTTGCTAACATATTGACCCCATTATTTGTTCTAAGATTCTTAATTTTATAATTTGATGAATTTTCAACAAAAGATTTAAATTACTTAAATTTTCCAAATACATCAGATTTATTTTTAAGAAAAAATGTCAAAATCATCCTGGTGAAATCATCAATAAATGTCACAGCATATGAAGAACCATTTAACGAAGCTAATTCAAGAGGTCCTCTAACATCACTATCAACATGTTCTAGTGGTGAAGAAGAACTCTTCTCAGGATGTAAGTGAAAGGGTTTAACACTTTGTTTCGAGCGTAAACACCCTTCACAAGCATCACGAGATGAAGAAAAAATAGGAAAACCTTTTAACTAGATTAATTTTTCACCAATTAAGTCACAATTGCATCCAAAGGACATAGGCATATTATTTTTAAAAAAAAGGTAAAAATCAAGCCCTATTAGAGGGGGGTCTAAAGGACACAGGCATATTATTTTGAAAAAAGGTAAAAATAGTAAGAATTTTTACCAGGTGCAAGGAGATTTCGAATCACATGAGAGTACAAATTAACTTGTAGATTTACAGAGGGGACAAGTAATTTTACCCGGCCAATGAAATAATTTGAAATCCCTATTTTCATGAAACTTGTCTCCCCCCTTCATTTACTCTTGAATTTTACCTTTGAAAACATTTACCCTGTATACATTTAAAACTATAGAGAAATAGAAATATTTCATATATTAATTTACCCTTACCTGTATGTGATTTTTCAAATGCATGTAAATCCCTTTCACATGTGCATACTCACATTAGATCCTCACAAAACATTGAAAATATTAGATTGCAAAAAAAATTGGGGAGAAGGGGGGCCTGATGATTTGCAAAATTTTAAAGTTGAGGCAGAGAAATGTGTTAAGAAGGTATAGAAGGTTGGTATATTACAAAACCCTAGGAAAGTGTATACAACCCTAGTAAGGCCTAATTAATTAGCTGAGAAAAGGGGGAAGTTGGACCTGGGTAAGTTATATAAGGAGCTAGAATTTGAAATTAACCCTGAAGTAAGAAGAGCTTAATTGGTGTCTAAAACTAACTTGTTGTTGGCCTATATTATGGGCACTCCCTCTTTTTAAATATAATCCAAGGAAATGTATATTCCATGAGCTAAATATTATTGGAGACATATAATATTCCATTTCTGTCATAATCCTTCTGTTGCGCACATGTCTAAGCTAACATGTTTCGAAGCTGTGGTAATGGTAGCTCTATTGGAGTGATCCTGAGATGAGAGTTTCATCTCTCTGAAAAGTAAGTGTATATCTATGTCAAAGCCTTGGTGATGAATAGGGGGCATCTAATCAGTAAAATCCACTTAGGGCACGATCCCAACCCTATCCATTTTTTACCCTCCGTGTCAGGTATCTAGAAGGACTTGTACCCTGGTGGATGGTTTCACAAGCCATCATCATGACCATTGGACTACAACCCTTTTTATATGAGATTATATTTTCAAATACAACGATTTATTAATAACAAAAACCCCATCAAACTATTTTGTGCATTAATGTATGATTAAACTAGCATAGATATCTCAAATACATCTCTCTAAAATACACTGAGAAATATCAATTTTGAGGCACCTACCTAACTATGCAAGTGTAGCATAAATAAACCATATATATATATATATATATATATATATATATATATATATATATATATATATGAAATGCATAAATACATATCAATTTCAAGGTTCTTAGTTTAGTTTTTTCACATACCACATTAATCAATAACTTTGTTAATTCTCTATCAATTTCACAAACATTACTATATGGTTGGGATTTATTACTAATTTTTGATTGACTTATCGAGAAAGGGGGGGAGTGACAGTCCAATTTAAGCCAAATTTATGGATGAATTGTCATGTGATGGTAAAATGGATCTCAAATTTAATGTCGAGAATAAATATGAACAACTCACTCCATTACAACCCTGGATACTATTGTAGGAACACCTCTCGGCATAATAATCAAGCTCTGCCCATTTAATTTATTTGTGAAATGGTAATAGAGAAATGGTAATAAAGAAATGCTATGGCTCTTAGCCTATAACACATTCTTAGATATGTGTGGGTTGACCAATTACACACTTAACATTAACATTAATTAGTTAGTCATTATTTTAGGCCGACCTAATTAAGATGAATGGGTGTGACTATATAATATACCTATATACATTGATGAGTAATGTCTCACATATGTGTCATATTATGAATTAATCTCTTATTGTGAGATTGTGCAGGTTCCCCCTTTAAGTGACTTGATAATATATCTATATTCAACTATTTAATCATTCATTTTGAAGTAATTTTATTACAAGTGGTATCCGAGCTTTGATTGGGGCATAATATGGGTAAAATACTTGTTTATAAAAAATCACCTATATCTTGAACAAAAGAATGAAATTTTCTACAATTGTTTTTTACAGAAGCTGCGATATTATATCAGAAAGCCACCCACCAACTTTTAGCTTTGTTTGATTTATTTGCAAGAGTTATTACCATTTTATTGATTTTTATGAATTCACTATATAGGTCACAAATTTTAGAATTTTAAATATTTTTGTTCATTTTTGGAAATCTCACAAAATATTAGCAAGGGTCTATTCTTTGTGTTTTTATTTCTATGATTGACATTACCACAATTGGGTCAAAGTTTTGTCAAATGTGAACATCGTATCATTCACAAACAAGTTGTTGCAGGGCTAGAGGTAGGGGTAAAGTACTTATCACCCCAAGATGAACTCCTCACAAATAGGATATGGATTCGACCAAAAAAATCACTAGATTCATGGTCCTAGGGTTTTCTTTGACAAATCATTGAGCCAGTCAGCTTGAATATGATCTACAAAACATGTAATCAAAAGTGGTTAAAAAAGGCGTTTTTGAGGCGATTGGTGTCAAAATCAGCGATATCTTGAATACAATGAAAACAACATTGATGGCAACCTTGCCTAGTCTACAGCCACAACCACAATCCAATAATTCGCAACCTAGTCAGACATGATCTATAAGAAACCCTACTTCAAATGTAGTGTAACTAAAACACTTGTCTTATTCCAATACAAGGGGTCAAAATGTGCTACCAAAATGTGGAGATGCACAAGTTCAATGGGAAGGTCTTGGTCAGATGGATCAATTAAAGGTATAATTTTCTTCATTTACATGAAACCCCTTGTGCAAAAAAGGTTGTTATGTCATCTTTGTATTTGGAACTGAAGCATTTCAATCGGTATATAGGGTTGTATAATACCTCATTGCATATGGTAAGGTCTCATCCAATACAAATGATTTTCGAAAAAATATCAACAATGTTAGTATCATATCTATTATCAAAGAATGAGAAATGGTCAAATGCACAAACACCACTAGACCTTCAAGAATAGGTGGAAAAGTACTTAGTTGATAATATGCTTGTAGAACCACCTAAATGACACATCTTCTAAAAGGTCTTTGTTTAAGGCCTTTTTTGAGTTGAGAAGATGTTTATAGAACCACCTAAACAACACATCTTCCAAAAGGTATCTGTTTAAGGCCTTTTGTGATTATTAGTTGTCATCTATCACGTCTACCTTAAAGGTACAACCAAAACTTCAAGCTATTAAGGGACACATTCAACACCAATAAGAGCTGCCTTAGTCAAGAAAAATACTCTAAGTATTTCATGTTTCCAATTTTAGCCATAAGACTCCCATCCAGACAAAGTCACCTAAGCTTTTTGAAGACAAAAATTTCATTTTCAAACAAGTAGATATTATCCAAACTCGATTCCAATCGATGCAAATGAGGATGATCATTGTCTCTAATCAAGAGGGAGAACCTTCCGCGAAAGGATGTGACATGGAAGGACCTAACATTCATAGAAAAGAAAAGAAAAAATGATCAATGTTGGAGACAATGATTCTTTGAAGAGAGCGGACATGTTATGGCCCTTAGCCTATCGTATATATTGAGATATGTATGACTCGACTTATAGAACACTTAACATTTATATTTGCATTAATTAGTTAATCATTACTTTAGGTTGACCTACTTAGGATTAAGGGGTGTGGCCTTTTGTAATATACCTATCTATGTGGATGAGTAAGTCTATCTCATATCTGTTATATTGTTTGGCTTGATTTTTAAAATTTTTTCCAAGACACAATGGTTTGTGTGCTAGGAGGTCAAGTAGGAAAATGACTAATTCTGGAGCTAAAAAGAGAATAAATTTTTATGGGAAAAGAAATAAGTTTTGAAACTTTGTAGACACTTGAATGGGCGTAATGAGTATTTGAAAAGCTTACCAATCAAGTCTAGTTCTTTGAAATTAGGGCTACAAGAAAGATAGGTGCTAAAAAAGGAATAATAAAGGAAATGGTGAAATGAAACTTGTTGAATGGCTCAGTGATGTTAGATTGGAGGTTTTAATCATGTTGAAGTTGAATTAGACCTTGGGTACACTCATTTAGTACATTTTCACCTTTTGAGAAAGTTTGGATTCTACAAAAAGAGCATAGTTTATTGAACTTTGGATGAAAGTGACCAAACAAAGAGATTTGATGTTTCTAATGATATTGTTGGTATAGAGGAGTCTAAATGCATGGTGCTTTGCATTAACCCCATGAAATTATTTCACATTTACCTACTAGTTTGTGCAAACGACTAAATTTATCCCTAAGGCTAAGAAATTGTGTTTGAAAACTGATTTCAAATGGGTGAACACACCACAAGATGAATCCTATACTCTCTCCTATATACAAGGAATTCAATGGAGTCAAAATAACTTAAAACTGGAGAACATGGTACGAATGGCGACTACTTTTTCAGAGTGACCAACTGTAATTGGGCTAGTTTGATCTAGTCAACCAGTGACTGAAGGTCTATTAAAACCCCTTGCAAAACTAACTAGCGAGGTGTTTCTCTTAGAAATAAGGGTTGAAAGTACTTGTAATGGATAAAAACTATAGGTTTATAAAGGTCGATATCCATTTCTTCATCCCAAACAAAAACAATACGCCAAAACTAGACCCAACTTTTGACTTTCAACAACTTCCAAAAATTGTGAAAAGGGGTAATAGGGCTCCTAGAGGGGTGACGAAATGTACACAAATGG
Source organism: Taxus chinensis (assembly GCA_019776745.2). NCBI lineage: Eukaryota > Viridiplantae > Streptophyta > Pinopsida > Cupressales > Taxaceae > Taxus > Taxus chinensis. The sequence goes on from CM034153.1 coordinate 111,372,664, forward strand.
CCATTCGAGGGTGTTCTAAGGTTTGATGCCACACCCCACATGATAGGGAACATAGTCATATATTGACTTACCCATTTTGGGGTCCAGAGGGGTATTTTGTGAGTCACTGAAAAATCACATTTTATTAACTTTGCAAGGTAAACAAAAGGATGGTTTACTTGGTGACTCAACTCAATCTTGCCAATGCAAACGGTCATGGATAACTAGTTTTTATACCTTGGTTTTACAACATATTTGGTCATGGTTGTGAATACGGTTGATGATCAAATAATCAGCCAGGTTGCGTAGGAAAAACCTCTTTTTTGTCGTTGAAATTATAATTTATTTAATTAAACTATAAACTTGTCCTTAGTTTTTATTATAAATAATATTTCAAAGAAAAAAGGAAAACTACCAATACAAAAATCATGCAAGTTCAAGGTGAGAAAACCATTCCTGTAATGATCTTGCGAGTAAGAGAAGAGAAGTTATGTGGCTGGTTGAACATGTCAGCAATATAATTGTGAGATATGAGGCCTATCTGTAACTCTATTGAGTGTGTCTTTCAACTAAGCGGTCACACTCCTTTGGGGCATTCTACCAAATGATTTACACACCCCATGAAAATTACACATACTTGAATCATTATAGTCGAAGAGAACATGTTTATTTGAGCCATATGCAGACCATAAATATGATTTTATGAAGTCAACAGATTGATCTAGATCTCCATATGCTTAGAATATTAAACATTTTCTTTATTTTTTTTAAAATTGGGAATAGAAGAGGGATTCCTTCTTCACCACTAAAATTCTAACAAAGGTATCTTTGTTATGCTGCAATCCTATGGTTACAAAATGCTTGAAAAGATGACACTTTTGTTGCTTGGAAACACAACCAAAGTTATAACACATGAATGGCTTAAAAGTGGAACTACAAAAGAGCACTTGCCCTCTATCAAGGCTGGAGCAACAGATACTCATAGAAGCCATGGAAGACATTTCATTGAGTCATTGTAACAGACCCATTTCGTGCATACCCTGTAAACTCTTTTACCATTTGAGGGTGTCTCATAGGGGCATTTTGTCAAATAGTCCATGTGCCTTTAGAATGCACCCACATTTTTTTCAACACATTTGTCAAATAATCCATGGGAATTTTGTATGCATCCATATCTACATACTTTTCAACTAAGGAAATCACAACTACACATCTAAAAAACTCATTCTATCCTTTATGCTTTGATGGATGTCCATACCCTGTTCTAGAGCGTTCATTTTGGAATTAATAGGGAGGAATGATGGACAAGGTTGTGGAATTTTTGATTTAACTTTGCCAATCACATTTTCTTGAGTAGTTTTGAGGCCTTTTAAACAAACCCATTTTGATCATATTCAACAATCATATCATTCCATTCCATCACGACATCTGCTCACACAAAAATCCCAATTTGGCACCTTCATAAATCTACTAAGTGTTTCCTCCACACAACTACGAATTAAAAGTCCATTCATATTTTAAAACTCTTATTTGGGCACAGGGAGGAAGGATGCTTGTACATGAACTAAAACATCCACTCATGGGCACTTCCATGGGCTCCAAACATAGCTCCAACATGACATAGACCTTGAAAAGTTCATATCCCGAGAGAAGACCTTTGGTTGAGGAATTTTTGGTGAAGAATAAACTCAGATGGTCCAAATGCCTAATGTAGATGTTGTAGGCCTCAATTAACACATTTAACCAATAACAAATTTATGATTCCAAGCTTTGGATGAGCACGTAAAGAGAGTATGCTGTAAAACTTGTGGATTGGGCACAAAACTTGCAAAAGACATTTCCTCGAGATTCCCTAACCATGTTCCATGCCATATCCTCCCAACCACTACCATGCCTCATCACTTCAAGTTGTCTTCTCCACCCACTCTCCACCAAATGCATTTACGTCCCCCCATTTAAAGTATTATTTAATTTATTTATTTCACCTAGATAACTATATATTATTTTATTTATTTTAATTTAAATTTCGTTTCAATTTAACTCATTATTTTATTTTTATTAACATTAACATTTAAGCATAATATATATATCTGTGTGTGTATCATTTATTCATTATTAGTTATTTTGATGGATTATTGTCATCATTATTGTCATGTACATAATGAAATAGATTCATAAAATGAAAATCTCAACTAGGCACCAACAACTTTTGATTTACTAGGAATTATATTAGTTAGTTTGTGCACCACTCCACCAATCGAAAGTTACAAAAAATTGACAACGTTAGAATTAGCTTGCCAAACTGATGTGATGGGGCGAGTCACTACATTAATGATGATGATGATCTGTATATCTCTACATATGTATGAACATGTCAAATTACTCTAATTTTACTTCCACAAATTAATCTCTCACATCCCCCATGGGGTAAATATGAAGGAAAATATTAAGAATAGTATACTAAGTTACCATCACGGGTCTATGTTGAAGAAGACAATAGTTATGTGGATTATTGGGATCCTAATAGTAGTGATGAAGACAAATTGATATAACAAGTAATAATTTACATGAAGTGAATATACCTCTCTATTTCAGTAGTTATTCTTTCCTTATCCCCAATGGCCCTGGTATTTTCAAATTTCTCAATCTAAAATTCTTTCTCAAATGTGGCAGTTGTTTCTTAAAATTGATAAATATATAGCTTAAATCTGGATTTTCCTTTAACGGGTTTTACAGATACACTTCTATGACACATGCTTGAACCTATCTTATTCATCTTTTTTTTATATATATGATTTCCAAATACTCACCAACATATAATCCAATTTATTTGTGAATAATGCTAATATTATCCATAATTATCACAATGGATGTCATAATTGAATAAAAATCAATATCATTCCAATTCAAACCTAATTCAAAGTCTTCTACTCATACTAGGTCTATCCATATTTGGTTTTCTATCATATTATGACTTCTCTATAGTTTATACATGAATCTCCTTACTGTTTTATGAAATATTTTAGGCCTACACCTCGTTCGTTATTTAGGGTTTGGCTTTCCCCCTGATCAAAATCTTATCAAGCACCTATAGAGATACCCCCTTTTCTTGTAAATATCTATTTAAAAAAATAAAAAACATTAGAAATGATCACATAATAATAAAAAATTAAATATTAGAAAAATATAAAATCATGACTTGTCCTTGTTTTCTTGGCTATATTGTTACTTTATACATGTTGTTTATCACAATGAGTTTATAAATATCATATCTATTATTTACACACATGTGTTCACATGGTATATTGAGCTTGATGTTGATTCAATAAAAATCTAATTATTTTATATGAATCTAAATGTAAAGCTGTGATATAAATGATGTACAGTAAAATATGAATTCTAAATGATTTATTTGATTTTACCAATAAAATGAAATGAGAAGAATAAGGTACTAATCTTGATCTTGCTTACCTCGAAGTGACCTGAGACTAAGTAGTATGATGAAACAAAATAACAAACCGTCGCAACGAACCATAGAAAATTACAACAAAAGTAGAACTAGCTAGACTAGGGTTCCTGGAGAGAGATGAGGGCACACGTGGGTGCTAAGGTCTACAGAAGAGGCCAGAACCTGTTTCCGATATGACTGCTAGGGTTTCACACTTGTTCACCTTTTTTTGTGTGTATGTCGCACTTGGATCTCTAAGGTACTTGTAAACATGCAATGAAGAAAATACCTGCAAAACCCTCAAATAGACATCAAATATTAAAAAAGAAAGATGCAAAATGAGGGGTCAAACTATCCTCAGCCGCCAAAATGGTGGACTTAGAACTGAGCGTTGCACTACATCTCAGAACCAATGTAGTTTTATGTGCTTGTGTGTGCAATAGTGCACCTAGGCCGCCCTCGCGCCAATGATGCCAAGATAGCGGGAAATAGCTAGATAAAAATGCAAATGTGTGAATGGAATAGATTGAAATCCCCTTCCTATACAACGTGTATGCATAATAATGGCTCAAATGCAGTCCCTTGCTCTATGTACATAGATAGCCCTTGATAAGAATAGTTTTCCCATATAATGGTATTTATGTTGTGTTTATATAAGGATCTCTTGTTTGAATTTCAACACTAATGACCTGACATGCCGACTAGTGCCTCAGGAAATGAGAGGGAAAACCAGATAGACTGAAAATGTCAAAAATAAGATCAAACATAAAGAGGACATGGGTGCCTAGGATGGAAAGAAGCATCCAATGTTATTGTCTAGCCCTAGGCGCTAGTGTCCAAAGAAAAGTGACGAAAAATGAGTGATAACTAACAAACATGGATCCCTAAGACCTAACCAGAACTGTGTGTATGAGTGACCATCATGTAAGACAAACAAAAATAAAACAAAACAAGCCAAACAGATGGACTATGGAATGGTTCATTAGCGAACACTTTTCTTACTTAAGGTCCATATATAAAACAACATACTTGATGGTATAATAATAGTAGTAAGTTCATGATTTTGTGTCTATAGATGTAGGATATTCAAAAACTGGTACATTATGATAGGAGCCATCTTGGTTCTAGAAACCACTATTTTGGGGTTATCCCTTCATGCAACACATGTGATTTTATTGCATTATAAGTTACTTTACTCTTTCCTCATCATGAATGATCACATTTATAGTATTTTTTTCTACCTATTGAGTTATTATAACTAATACATGTATCTTGTACAATGTTATCCTATCTTTTTATTTTCTTTTTGTTAATATTACTGTGTTCTATACATGTTTCATATGCTATTGTCACTACTTATTTATATGGATTACTTCCTTTCTTATTTACCATACGTATTGACTTGATTGTCTTACATGATTAAAATACGTTGATTGTTTTCTTAATACATCATAAGTTATTTGTTTTCCTTGTGACACTGTGGATGTCTTGCATCTATGGTTCTATGCTGATATTATGTGTATACACTTAATTTTATGATTGTATCATATTGTTCCTCCTACTGCGATTGTATTGTGACACTGTGGGTGTCCCTTATTTGTGGCCTTATGTATACATTCTACTCTATGGCTTACTTGACTTTACACTATTTTTTCTATTATAGCCTATGACATGCATGTTATTTCTATGATGTTTATATAATTATTCTAATATGGAGTAGGAAATTATTGTTGTTTTTTTATTTTTACTATTTGATTTACACTTATATTCTTTCTTGTTTCTTGGTACATGGTGTTTCTTTCTCCATCCTATAGTTTCCACCATGCACAGCCCCTTTTACAGGTATAGGTTATCAATGGTGACCACAATTCTAGCCTTCTATGTGATCCTATAAATATTATCAACATATGGTACATGGGTACACATATATCATTTTGAGCCACATGCTCATTATATTTTATCACACGAAGGTCTTAAAAGAGGAAAAACATGGGGTATTTATTGGGCTATTTCTATAGTTACATACAAGTTACGATATATAGGAATATATTTTGATAAGGTTCAGATCCGCAAAAAAGGTCAAAGATGCTAAAATGTGGCAGAACCCAAACAAAGTCAAAACTATACATTATGGTCAAGACCGTGGTATGGTCTTGACCATTTTCATACATTTGTAGAAAGAGGGTAGATTTACTCAAATTTTCAATTTATTAATATTCTATCATGTATTTATATAATTTTCATATAATCATAGACATAGATGACACAATTTAGAGAAAATTACAAGGGACATGAGTACTTCATTCCTTCTTCATGGCAATATACACATGTAGTTGTAAAAATAGGATTTGGGAATCCTCACCTTTGGTTTTACAAACTCTACATAATCAATTTCACTTATAGTATCACCTTATGGGTGAATGAAAATGGCCATTCCTTTCAAGGTCTAGGTTTTCAATAATGTACAAATCAAGCCTAGATCCATCCATAATGACGTGGTTTGTGCATTTAGTGGAAAGTTTTGAATTAGTTATGATCTTCATAAACCAATCCTTCCACTTCTCTCACTATATTCCCAAACAAAAAGGTGTCAAAGTATATAAGTTCTTCATAGACTAAATCCTTCCTCTCTATATATCTATAAAAGGGGAAAACATGGCTCCTCTCCTCACTCTATCTGGTGTTGAGATGTTCCCAACACTCAAACATATCATTTGGCACAACAATGGAAATTGATCACCCCCAAACCTTCAAAATTGTAGAAACAACACCAATTATCCAAGGCACAACATAAAATTAGAGCTCCTCCCTTTGCAAAACAAACATGTGTATTCCTTCCATGTTTTGCATCTCTCTAACTAAATTTTTGCTAAGCTCAAATTTGCATGCATTATCTATGTTTTGAGTTAAAGTTCAATTACTATCATGGCCATTGAATACACTTTGTGTTGTAGGTTTCATGAGGTAGCATGCTAACACCAACACATAAAATAACCATTTTCAAGAGAATAACAAGTGTGTATACATACTCACATATATTTTTCCTTTAAGCATGTAATTTTAAATTACACCATTAAAGGGGGTGGAATGTAAACACTAAAATTTATTAACTTATCCTTATGTAATGCCAAGTTTGACCACGTTCCTTTACTAATACAAATTTTTATATTTAGAATCTAATATTGCTATCTCTCTATCTCTTCTATAAATTACTTATCTTTACACTCTTCTTTGTCATCAACTATGAGAATTTTATTTGATCAAACTAGTATCAAACCTCTGATATTCATGACACAAATTTTAAATTTGGTTTTCATCTCTTTGATTTTAAAACATATGGAAGGGTTTGGATTTACGTCATGTTCATGGCCAACCTGTATGGTCTTACCCCTTCACATTTGTTGACTTTGATTTTAATTTCAAATTATTATTTGGGTCATTTCATCCTCCTAGGGTTTTCCATATTAGAATATTTCACCTATTGAAGGCTATAAAAAAAGTGAACACGACTTTAAAACTCACCTAACAATATTAAAATATCTTACTCTAAATTTCATTCCAAAATCACTCAAAAGGTTCATAAATATGTCCCAATTAGTTGCATATCATCTAGAGTCATTACCACTAAAATTTTGAAGCACTAAACTAGGTCAAAGATTATAACATCATCTAATTATAAACATGAAAAGGTAGTGGATCCATATTTTATAAAATCCAAAGTCATTCCAAGAATTGCATAAGGGTTTCCATAAACAAAGGTTTAGGTAATATAGCTAAAGCACGGCATATCTCACTACTACCATGCTAGGGACATTCTATACTACACAATTAATTTGCTATCTTGGTGTTAAGAGACATAATGGAATCCCTATGGGGTTTTTTATCTATTAACACTTAAAAAATAACATAGGATAACTACATGAATCTTTATCCTACGATAAATGCATGTAGTACAACACTGGGATTGGTTTAGCAGTTGGGATTTTGACCGCCCAAGGTAGTCCAATATCATCACACACACATTTTCTCCTTTTAGTTTGCTAATACTTTGATGAATGGTTTTACATGTTGTTATGGTTTTAATTTGTTTCGGGTGATTACATGGCTCATCCAAAAGTTGTGTGAACAAGAGAGACGTATAATAAAGACCATTACTAGAAAAATAAAGCACTTAGAAAGTTGTAGGTACAAAATATTAAAGTTTCCAAGACCAAACATTTATACGTCAAGACTGTACATATAAATTATAGATTGTATATAAATTGTATAGGACCCCACCCCTATTGGGTTCATATCTATGAACCTTCACTAAAACATCTACAGTTTCATATAATTCAATTCCACTATCCTACACATCCAAATCATCTTCAATTGATCTTGTATAACTAATTCTATCTCCCCTCTTATGTATTTGAGTAAGTAATTATTGTTTATTGATTGTTACATAGATGAATGCATTTTTGTGATTGTGAATGATTCATTTAAAAAGTTAATTAGATAAAAATAGTCTACCTATTACAAATCCTTACATCCTCTTTAGTGTTGTGTATTTTGATAACACCTTCCAAAATTTAACTACAATGTAAACAATAGATAAATTGAGGTTCTCTTTCAATTTTCAATAAGAAATGTTCAAATAAAGTGATATATTCAAAGTGATATCTATCGACGTTTTTTTATATAGACTTATTTAAGATATAGGGGGAAAGACCCTATAATTGTGTACTTAGAAAAACATGTAAACTTGATTTTTTTGAAACATATTAAAATATCAATACTTGTTTAAATTTTATTTAATGATATTTTTCATGAGGTACTCACAATGTGATACATAAGATGTACGACTATTGATATTATTTTCAAACGTCTTATTGATAATTAACTCCATGATGGAATCCCGCTCCTTCGAAGAGCTGTTAGATGACTATACAAATGTTTTGAGGAAACTTATCAACTTTTGAAAGATTTCATTTTTTTTCCTAAATACATCAAAAATTAGGAAAAAGAGAATAACCAGAGTGTTGGGCTGTGATGTTAAACCCATTCCCTCCTTTTATCTTGGAATGCCTTTCGGAGATAGGAAACCTCAAAGTAATGAATGGAATTTCCTTATTGAAAGGTTTGAAAGAAAAATTGTAGGGTGGAAAACTAATCTTCTCTCTCAGGTCAGAAGTCACACTTTTGAAAATATCTCTACAAAGTCTTCCTGCTTATGTAATGTCACTTTTTCAACTCCCTACAAAGGTGACAGAAAAACTAGAAAGCACACAAAAAATATTCCTTTGGAGTGGCATGGAAAACAAGGATTACATTCCACTTGTTGCTTGAAAGACGGTATGTAAAGATAAGGATAAATGGGGCTTGGGTTTAAGGGACTAGATGAAAATTAATAAAACATTTTTAGCTAAAATAGGATGGATACTGATTATTGAAGAAAATGTGTGGACCAAGATTGTAAAAAAGAAGTAATGGAATGATGTGGAAGATGGAAGATGGGTTTTTAGACCTCCTACCTTTAATGGATCAACTATTTGGAAAGTGATTAATTGGTCAAAGGACATCTTAGAGAAGGGATGCAAATCGAAAATATGAGATGAAACAAAGAATTTTTTTTGGAAAGATAAATGGGTTGGCCAGTTCTTAATGGAGGAAAAATTTCCTACAATCTCTTAGATAATGGAAAGGAATTATGGTACTCTGGTTAAAAATTATCTAAAGGAGAAAGGAAACTTCAAAATCTGGAAAAGCCTCAAACTGGAAAGGTAGGACCTAAACCAACAATTGGAGCAACTCAATAATTTCTTAAGAAACCAACTCATCTACAATCAGAACGGCTAGGATATAATTATTTGGGAATAAGAAAAGACAACAACCTTCTCAATCAAATTTTCTTACTCTTAGTTCTTTGAAGAGGAACAACCTGCTGAGGGCATTCTATGGAGGAAGGTTTGGAACAAAAACATCATCCCCAAAGTTAATGTTTTTCATCTGGTTAATATTGCTTAATAATCCCCTCACTATTGTTAATCTAACAAAAATATGTTTCAATATGATAAATAGATGTGAATTATGTGAAAAGAACCCGGAGATAACAAATCACCTCTTTGTGGGATGCTCTTTTTCTTCACTGATTACAAAATCTATCCTATCACTATTTATGGTAGCTCTGGTTAGCCCACAAGATGTATAGAAGTTATGGGTCCAATGGCAATGCCCTTTCAAAATCTAAGGCATAAAAAAATTATGGATCCTTAGTCTAGGTCATTTATGGTGGGAATTGTGGAAAGAAAGAAATATAAAGATATTTAGGGAGAAAAAGGAAACCTCTCAACAAATCATTAAAAAGTGTGTTCAAGTTGTAAGAAAAAAACTTTTCTATTCTAAAAAACAAGGAGGCTGATATTTTAGATACGAAAGTTATTATTTCAAGAAGATGGGGGTTGTTGAAGGAAGGGATTAATCAGAAAAGGAATCCTAGAGAAGGGGTGAGGTGGAGCCTACCAATGGAAAGTTTCTTCAAACTAAACTTTGATTGGGTAGAAAATGGAAATGCCAGAAAATATGGAGATGGTGGGGTTTTTTCAGGATTCTAACTGTAATTTTTTTATCGCTTATTATTTCAACCTTGGGAACCAAAATAAGCATGTTGCGGAAGTGGTGGCTATGTATTAGGGAGTTAAGATTGCAATGGAGAGAGGGTTTACATCCTTAATAGTGGAAGATGACTCACAAAATATAATATCCATCATGAACAAGAAAAATTTAGTCTTAGTAACCATAGATGACTTCATCAAAGGTACTAAACAAGTCTACCCTTCTTTAATTCCATAACCTTCCAACATATCTATTGGGAAGGGAATGTGATAGAAGACAAATTTACAAATAAAGGTGTGTTGGCTATGGATATAAATATAGTGGAGAATTTAAGGGAAACAGATGAACAAACAAAAGCCTTACTTGAGGAGGATATTAGATCCTAACCATTTTCCTTTTTTGGTTTTAATGAACTGCATTAATAATTGTAAGATGAGTAGGGCTGTCTATAAAAAGAGAAATGATAATGTAGATTGGAATCTTATGATCATAAAAAGAAATGAGGAAGGGAAGAAAGTGAAATATTATGTTGTTAAATACTTATCAGATTTGAGGTGTGTGAAATATAATGTAATAATATTGTGGGGATGAAGGTTTTTTGGACTACAAAACCAACGAGAAGTAGAGGTCTTGAACACTAATCTTCCTTGCCACAATTGTGTAGTGCTGAAAAAGGTTTTTCTCCAACTTCAATGATGGGTGGAGATCTAGTAAGAACTGATCTTGATACTATTATGGAGATAAGAAAGGAATCCAAAGAGATTATAGTGCAAGCAGGTATGTCATATTTGTTTAAAAAATTTAAATGCCACGATGAGAAGCTGAGTCTAGAAGTTGCTAAAATGTGGAATGATGGAAGAGTTTGTTTGAGGGTTTTTACGTTTTCAATCACACTTAAGATTTTTGCTAAAGTTATTGGTCTTCTGCTAGAGGGGAGAATGATTTTCAAGCCTAAGTATGACTAAAATATGGAAATCAACAGTTTCCTTCTAGGTAAGGAAACCCTTAAAAAAATTGTGTTGGTTTCAATAGAGAGTCATTGACCTATATTTTTGATGAAATAACACTTCTTTTGATGCAATATGTGATGCTTGAAGGTAGGTTTAAAGTGGCATTTTCCTACCATTTCCTGATGCTAAATAACTTCAGACATGGGAAACAATACTACTTTCAAAATTTCTTTTTTAGATCCCTCTCTAAATCAATTGAACAAGTGAATAAAGGGAATTTCATGCCCCCCTTCACCAAGCCCTAATCAAATAAATGTTTTGTATTGGGACGTTGATAGTGAGTAGGGTAGGGAAAATTGTCCCAAAAGAGATGAACATAGATCCTATAGAGGAAACCAATACTCTAGGGAAGAGACCCAAGTCGAGAATAACCACAGTTCCTTCCCAACAGGAAAAGGGAAGGATGCTAAGAGTATCAAACAAAAGTAAGTAAAAATTTATCCAAAAGATGAGAAGTCTTGGGTGGAAGGTGTTGAGGAAGGGAACACAGATAAGGGCATTGAAACCTAGGAGAAGAATTCAGACCCAGACATTGAAGATATGAAGGAAATGAGAGAGAGTTATACCAAGGGCCAAGATAATGATGATGAAATGGAAAATCAAACCTAAAACATAGAGGAGGCCATTTATAACCTCAACTCGCTAAAATTTTCTTTAAGGGATCTATTTGTAGCACAAGAAAGAGTGGTTAAAGATAACATCTTCAGGAAAGAATTTGAATATTGTAGAATTGATACAAATATCAACAAACATGGAATCAATATGGTGTCTAGTGAACTGAAGGAGGTTAAGGAAAGAATGGATCAAACCACCTCTATTTTGGTCAGTGATCAATATGAAACTATTAACAAGAGGTGTGAGAACATGGAAAAAGAAGTACTTGGCATAAAGGAGTCTATGTTGCAAATTAAGAGCCTCCACATCCTCAATATGAAAACCACTATGAAGCACCTGAAGATGATGGCTGGGTTGGTTAATGTTATGTAGAGCACCAAACAGATGGAAAATGTGATTCCCGTGAAAACAACCCACTTGAGACCCAAGAACAACCTAGGATTAGTTAGGAAAAATTATGGAATAACATTTTTTTTATTTAAAAGAGTCTACAACTAGGTTACAAGACAACCGTTGTTACTAACAAGTTCCAGATAATTTCTTATCCACAAGAATATAATTTTCTTTATTTAACAATTATTAGAGGTCACAAGGTCCAAAATTCAGGGTTAGAAAGTTCAATTAGGGTCAGAAGGTAATTCCTCACCATACCCACTCTCTAACATGATTAAATATTCAAATTAATTTTTCTCAAAATTAACGCATTCAAAATTTCCCTAAATCATTCCCATTGGATGGGAAATTTCCTCACCTTTCATTGATATAAAGAAGTCCTCCTAGCTCCTCATATTCCTCAAGTTATGGGCCGACAAGCCTTGGGGTGAAAATTTTCCCCAAGAGTGGGCTTGCGGGCCTAGGGGAGAAAATTTTCCCCAAGGGAGGGTTTGTGAGCCGCAGAGAAAAATATTTCCCAGAGAAGGAGTCGGGTCAACGGGGCCGCAGGAGACATTTTAGAAATTTCCTGCGTGGGGGTGAAAAGCCACCTTTGCACCCGTGCTCCCGCAATTCCGCAAGTCAGTAAGGGACACGTGGTGCCTCCTAAGCCACCGTAGGGAAAACGGGGTGGAGGAGATAAAAGAGTTATAGCACCTTGAAGGGCAAAAAGGGTAAAATTCACCTGTGCCTCTGCCAATGCCTCGCAATGCCACGTGGTAGTTCCTGATTGGTTGTGGGCCAATGGGTAAACTTTAGAAAATTTTCCCAAAATTTTTTAAAAGTGCAAAAGGAAAAAGGGAACCCGCTCCTCTACCGATGCCTCATGATGCCACGTGACATCTCTTGATTGGTTGCGGGGCGGTGGGGTGGCATGGAAAATTTAGGAAAATTTCCCAAACTTTTTTTTGAAGCTCTAAGTTAAAGAGGGATTCGCCCCTCTACCAACGCCTCGTGGTGCCACAAGGCAGCCTCTAGTTTGCTGTGGGGCGGCGAGGAAAATTAGGAAAAATTTCTTAAAAATTTTCTGAAGCGCTAAGGGAAAATTCAGACCCATGGGTGTGCCAAGGAATTTTTTCCCAATTGTTTTTTTTGACACCAAGTGAAGAAAAACTTTAGAAGGCCATAAATTTTGAGAGAGAGCTCAGTTGTGGGAAAACAAGGACTTTATGGAAATCTCTCGACATTCTCTTTGCACAAGATTCATTAATTTTTAATTTTGATAGAGTTTAAGGGGTCAATTTCATGAAAAATATCTACAGACTTTTATAGTGAAAACTTGTAAATTTTAACTTATGAGATTTGTTCAATTTGATCTTCTTCCTCTCTCAACATGTCAAATAGACATGGATAATTGTTCTTAGATGGATTTAGGAAATATTTCAAGATTCAGATTATTTGATTGATTTGCAATTTGAACATTTACATTTCTTGACAGCAAAATGACTATGAAAGCTTTGAACTCAGTTTTACCAGGTTTTGAAAGATTTCCGTTAAGTGTTTTTGTCTAATTGAACTCCTTTATATCCTGACATGTTTAATTTTAATGTTTCATTATTATTTCTTGATTACATGTTTGGTCTATTCATTTATGGTAAAAGTTACAAAGTTTAACGTGAAGCAAAAATGGAAACAACAAACTTAACTCAATGGTTCTTATTTTACTTACCTTATAGATAAATTCATTTCATGATAGTTTCAAAAAGGTTTCATTCCTTAAATCAAACATTAAAACAAAAATGCAGTTTCTATTCTTTCCAAAATCATATATTATAAACAAGGTAGAATAATACATTTTCTTCTCAAGTGTTTCACTTTTCCACTTTCTAAACAAGGATTTCATAGTGCGTGTTAAACATAGATTTCCAATGGAAATAATATCATATGAACAAGGCGAAACACTTACATTAATTCAAATGAAACTCTTACAACTTTCTTTCCATTTGATTTCAAAATACAACATACAAAATACGTATCATTCTTTCACATTCCTTCCAAAAACAAAAAAATAGAGTATAACTCTTTTACATTTCAAATTTCAAATTTCATTGTCAATACAAGGTATCTTTCCATTACAATGAATATACAAATCATCCACTTCAAAGTGGGAAAGGGCTATAATAAGATTTCATTTCACAAGGGACTGTCAAACTGTCTTTTTCTCAGCTCCAGAACAACAACATGCAGATTTCTCATTCCTCCAATTTGGTCACAACAAGAGTAGGGGAAAGACAATACTATCCACCCAAACAAGACATCTAATGAAGAGGAGAAGCCATTCTTCTTGATTGGCCCCTGAGCCCCAACAAAAATGCAATAAAATATGTGATCCAACTCATGGCAACAACATGCTTCCACAAACACACAAGCAAAATTTTCACAATAAAAACACAGTCCAAAACAAAATGTAGTTTACAAATACATTAAAGCATGACAAACATTACCGAGGCTTCATCAACAAGCCAAAGGAGCAAGAAACCATGGGGGATGCTTCTTATGCCTCCCAAAAGGAGAAATGGGTATCACCACCTGAATTACAAACCGCCAAAATATAGTATATCAAACCCTGACATTCCTTATACCTCCCCAAGTACCCCTTATTCCTCACATTTCCTTATGCCTCCCCAACCTCTTATGGTACCCCATAATGAGTAAAGAAATGCAAGCTATTTCTTTGTAAGGTGGAACCCAAATCCCAACTCCCTACTCCCTTATACCTCCCTAAAACACACTTGTGCCTCCCACAAAATAAACTCCATAGTCTTCTCTTACACCATTCCTAGGCCATCTACCCAACAACCCACAAACATGCCAAAACATTCACACATTAACATTTCCATAAACAAAAAAGAAGCATTTCAAGAGCCAAGCTCCTACCTCTCCATGATGGAGTTGTTCCAAGTTCCAAAACAACAAGCTTTATCCCAATGAAAGCAATCCAAAACAACAAAGCACAAGCATGCAACAATCTTCCAAAGACTTCTTCAAAGCAAGAGCTCCAAAACAGTAAAAGAATTCACCCAAGAATGAAGACCTGTTGTCCACTCAAAATTCCCTGCTCTGATGAAAGTAAAAAATTTCAAAATTTTGAGTTTAAGTGTTTTCTCTAATGTACCGAAGTCGTGAAATTGAAAAAAGTCTGCAGTTTTGGGTCATTTTGTATGTATTTCGGGCCTGTCAGACATTTTTGTCCCGCGTGTCCCAAGTTCCGAAGTGCGGTCTGTTCCCCGATCGGCTGAAATCCCCGAAGTTGTTCCATTTTCGGGCCTGTCGGAGCTTTTCGTCCCAACTGTCCCAAGTTCAAAATTGCGCTCTGTTCCCCGATCGGCTGAAATCCCCGAACCGCATACTTCGCTCTTTCATGTTCCAAGTGTCCCAAACTTTTCGTGCGAGTTGTTCTATTTTCGCTCGAACCGCGTACTTCGGAACTTTTTGTCCCAAATGTCCCGAGTCAAAAAGTGCAAGTTGTTCCATTTTCGGCCGAAACACCCGAACCGCGTACTTCGCTCTTTTATGTCCCAAATGTCCCAAGTTCAAACGGGCCTTTTGTTCCATTTTCGGCTGAAACACCCGAACCGCGTACTTCGCGCGTTTTCGTCCCAAATGTCCCAAAATGCATTTGTGCGTCTTCTCCTTGTTTCGCCCGAATCGGCCGAGCCGCGTGTTTCGCACATTCGCGTCTCACATGTCCCAAGCGAACCAAATGCCATTCATACTTAGTTTTTCCCGCTCTACCCGAATATGCTGTTTTTTTCAAACTGATAGATATGAATGTAATGCGCATTGATCACCCTTCTCTCTCCTCAACGGCTATATAATGAGCAAGCCACCTTTGCAATTCTTACACTGCTTCCATGCTATCCTTGCTCGAGCCCTTGAAACCTAATTCCATGCGCGTGTATCCCTTTTTCTGTAATTCCTTCCCGAGTTTAGGTTGTAGCTCTGTTGCTTTCAATATGAAGATCAAGTTTCAGGAACAGGAACAAATTTCGCCGCTCGAGTCTGCCATTGAAGAAGCCAATAAAGATTATCATACCCATATCGAGTTTGATAAAGAGATGGAGAAATGTCTTGGATTTTGGACGCAGTCTACGGCCAACACGTCAGCCCCTCGTGGCAGAGACATAGCTGAGGCGTTAGAGAAATTCAAGCAGTGGATTCTAAAGTCGGTGGGTCCCTCTCAGTGACTGGCCACCTGTCTTCTTCTCCTTATTCTTTTCTTCTCTTCCCTTTCTTTTTCCATTTTCTTTGTAAGAAGTTAAGGTATTGCGATTGGCGGTCCTTAACTGTTCTTGGTTAAAGAAGCGGTTACAAAGAGTAACTGATTTGTAAGTTATATAATGGCCTTCTTTACGCCATTCTGGGGGAGGAAGAATTTGGCATATTTTCTGAAAGTGTAAATAGATCATAAGGAAATCAATACAGAAGGACTTTTCCATTCTTTGTCTATCTGATCTCTGTTATTCCTAAGCTTTCATTTATTTTCTTTGTGAAGATCGTTTGTCTCAAGTTCGTTAGTCTTACCGATTGCATACTCTTCAACTTTGCAAGCACGGTGATCTTGTATAACCAAGAAGGAACTTTGTGTCCTTGATTAATGAATCTGTGTTATGTTAAGAAACTTTGTGTTCTAAGCAGATGTTATTTACAGAACTTTGTGTCTTTAAATTCCATCTTATTTATTCGATACAAATGATCTTGTTTCGATTCACTGTAACTTCGCATACATAATGAATTACTCTGATTCTCTATAATTCTGCATGTTGCCTTTCTGCTCGTTCTCGTCTTCCCATTCCTCTGTCCTTTTGTACTTGAACATCCTCATTGAAAACACTTTCGTAATATCCAAGTTTAACCAGAAAATAATGTTTTGTACATTTGTAAATAAGTTTGTTTCTAAATAAGGGAACCTCTCCCATTAAAGAGGAGGGACTTCTTGTCCCCTGACTGTTGCTCTTCTTAAAAGTCCTATTTGACGACCAACAAGACCCCAAGGTGAAGCAACCCAAAACAAGGAAAGGAATTCAAATTTTATAGAAGAGGGAAGGGAAGAGGATGAGGTGGATCCATGTAGGATGCCACATTACACATCCTCAACCCCAACCACAAAAGTCAACTTCACTCTCCAATGCATAATAAATAGGTGGGTGAATAAAATGATAGTTTACTTACACACTTGAATCCAACCCACACCCTAAAGGAATGAAATTAAATCATAAGAAAAATGCAATTAAAACTTACAATTTGCCTTCTCAAAAAGTATTATAATAGTCTAATTTCAACTCTCCAACCGTAGGTATGGTTGGTAATTAAATTTAGGAGGTATGTGACAAGTTTAACTTGTCCCACAAGCCTCCAAAATCAGCCTCTAAGGACAATTTCTAATTTCTAAGAAGGTGGAGTGTTTCACACTCAAAATTTAACTTACACATCTCTTACAACACTTTAATTCAAGGCCAAAAAATCTATTAATTAATTTCTTATGACATATTTAATTTAATTAATATTAACAACATGCTTACCCACAATATTAATACAACATTTAATAAATAAAGAAAGTGGAAAATACATCACAAAATAGACACATGCAACATTAAACAAAAGGGTCGAATAAATAAAAACACATAAATCCTTGGTCACATTTAAAGGTGATCCCACTCATGGGAATCCCTAACACAAACAAATAAAAACTAGTTGCCATGGTGACCTTGTTGAATTCATCTAGAATTCCAATGTGGTTGGTCTCCAATCCCCCGATGTTTATTGTGATATTTTAACCTGCAAAACACAAATACCTCCTTTGGCCTCATGATCATATCAAAACATCCAAATGAATATAATAAAATTTCAAAATCATCAATATGTATATGAATCACAACAATATCCAGACAATCAACAATATCACTTACAATTTCATCAGCAACTATATAATCATCAATTTTAAGTTCAATTTTCTCGGTCTACTCAATATATCTAAATATCACATGTCCTAACAACATCCATATATATAACCATGTCCAACATCATGTCAACATCTATATAAAATGTCTCTAACAATCATCATTCATCATATATGAATCAGAGTCAACAATAATCCATGATCTGACATCTAACACCATACTAAATCAAAACTATAATAATGTCTATAATATAGTCAGCAGTATCATGATCAATATCAAAAGTGTCGAAGGGAAGTGGGCACTACATCCCCCTCCCCTTAGACTCAACTTCCTCCTGGAAGTCACTGGAAAGAGAGATATGAATATATGTAATAGAAAAAGGATCACTCCATTATGGGATTGCTTGCTTCAAAGAAGTGTGGGTCTACAGAAGCTAAGTTTGGTCCAATTAAATTCAGCAAGAAGAAGGGAGATTGTAAGGGATGAGTTCTAAACTTTCTGCATGCAAGGCTACGAACACTTAAATCTAGAGAGTAAATTTACGCTATCAACCAAGATACTACACATAACAATATAACATGAAGAGTTCAAAAGAGTCTTAAGAGTAACCACCAAGTAGAGGAATAATAAGGAGAATTTCATGAGTTTGAGACCAACCACATAGTTTCCCAAGGAATACAACATACTAGATTAATAAAAGTTAAGGTTTCTACTAAGTTTAAGCCCCAATTTCAAGGTTCGTTGTCTATACAAGGCTAGTAAAAACCAACTATGGCCAAATTTTCATGAGGAACAAGTCTACGCAAGGTCCCACAATTTGAGGTCACACAAGATGAGGTTAATCAAAAAGGAAGGACACCTAAATCAGTAAGCATTTACAATCGAGGAACTATTTATGGAAAACACTTCTATAACTTGAGAGGGTACAATTAAATTTTCATGGTAATAAAAGCGAAGTCAAGACCACAAGTTTTCCTATAGTCTAATTTTTTTACACTTTTTTTTAAAGAATTGAACACACCATACCAACCAAATCTAAAGAAGTCAACCATTTAGCAAAAGAAAAAGAAAATATATCCCCTAGTAACTAACATATCAATTCAAGTACCATACATTATAGCACAATGGGATTTATTTATCTTATTTCTACACAAGCTCAAAACAACCATAAAGAGAGAACAAGAAACATGAAGGACCACTCAAGGTCGCTAGGGAGAAGAACAAGTAACACAGGGTCCAACTACAATCCAAGGGTGCATTGTATCAAATGCGAATAACATCATCTTGCACTTTCCATCCTAATGGAAAAGAGGCAACAATAACAAGGTGATCCAAGAAAATATGAAGAAAAGAAGGCTTCCCAAAGTTATTTTATATCCTTAACATATGCTGCCTTAAAATTACAATAAATTAGGTCTCCAAGGACAAGACAACATGCAAGGAGGTTGCTTCTTAAACAATAGATAAGTCTCAATCCAAAAGGACCACAACTCACACTCCTTGAGCTACGAGACGATAAGGGTATGATGACCCAAAAATCCCACAAGAAAGGTACATACATCTATGAATAAGAAAGTACTAAGCAACTATAACACATTGCTATCCACCAGGTGTTTCACAATTTTAGGGAGGCTACAGAACTACAGGTTCAACTATACATTACTCTCAATACACATAAATCTTACTTATTTTATAACTCGACTAATTAAGTCAAAAGTTGTAGTTTCATTTGCTAAGCACATTCCTTTAAGAGTTTTCTTAATTAAACTTCCTCCAATTATGACATCACAACTTTGTGTTATAAGGACCACTAAGGGGTATGATATCTCGCCATTCTGTAAAGGAAGAAAAGAGAAAAAATATTTATTCTACCCCTAGGGAAGGTATATGGACAACGTTTCCTTTCTATTCCTCTACATGGTTTTTATTTCTTCCATTAAATTACTCAAGTTATAGCAAGGACCATTACCCTTTTTCTATGTTCCAGTTTATTTGTTAAGCTTCAAGGCCAAATCTCCTCAATTATAGTTTTATGATGTTTGGGTGAGTTAGCTTGTCAAATTAAAAATTTTAATGAGAAGGAAGGGTAAACATATCACACTATTAATTTTATAGGAGAGAGAGGTAAGTCAACACATCACATTTTTAATTCTAAGGAAACAAGGGACATTCAACATAGAAAACACATTACTAATTTGTAAGAATGAGGAAACAATCAACCAACATGGATCACAACAATATTTCAAGAGTTTTCCACTAATTATAAGTATCATAAAACATTCCTAGTGGGTTTCTACAAGTTCTCAAAGGAAGTTACAAGGAAGACCCATTAAGGAAGCATAATTACTTTTATTGATCTACTATGGTTTAACAATGTTTGTTGTTTTGGCAAAAAACATTTTACCCACATGATAAGACAAGGAAAGTTCTCAAATCTACACCCATATTACCATAGAATACCACCAACCAAGAAATCAAAATGACAAGGAAATATTTTAACTATAAAAACACTACATACTCACTAGAAAGCATCAAATGTAAGCAAACAATCAACTATCTATTCAACATGGCTTTACGACCAAGAGTTACAGTTTCGTAAGAAGAATCACATTATAAAATACCACTGAGATTAAATTATCAAGGTATAATTACACTATCATCACCAATGTCATGGTCCAAAAGACTCAAAGCATCCATAAGTGTCTCCACGTAATCCAAAATTAATAGATCATAGAGTATTATTCATAGTAACTAAAATTTTTTAAGGAAAGGGTAGAATTATTTATAGGTCAAGAGGGAAAACAAACACACTTAATTTACACACAATACTCGAATGGAATTAAATCTAACCATAATTACCAAGATGCATACAATCTACAAATCACTACTTTATATAATGAAATAAGGAAATCCTGATAAAACTTAGCATGCCATCGAAGAGAAGCCACTACCAGATAAACACTTTTCCACTAACATCCACAGCTAGCCAAAAGCAAACCGATCCCACCATAATTCATCAACCCACAATTAAACACCTCTACCCCGACGAGGTTCAAGCTCTTACCGGATTGTAAGATAATTCACCACCACCGCTAAACGACTGCCAACTAGAACACACAACACAATGAAATCTCAAACTAGCAAGGTCAAGTAATGAAAAATTCACTCTAAGATCCCAGACACACTCAAGATTTCGTGCATCTAAAACCAAGGCATAACTTTAAGCAACTAAGAAGACATTCAAGACACCCATGGTGTACCCCCATACAATAAAATGTATGAATACAAGTAGCATAGAACCAAATCATCATCATGCAAGAATAAATCCATGTAACGTTTAGCTAAACAGCCAAAAACATAACGAGCTCTGAGTCACCAATAAAAATAAAGTCCAAGAAATATCGGCAATCAATGAAGGTGGCTAAGTAGCCACTTTGCAAATTCTGAAAATTCTCACAAAAATATAAATAACTAAAAGAGCCTCAGAGCTTCTCAATCCAATCATAAAATAAGATGCTAGTCCTTGATAAAATAACACAAGATTATGAATGTAAAACACAAAAGTTAACACCACATTCACTTCGCAGCCCTTCATAAATGCCAATAGGGGTACTCTACCTCGAGGTCAATTCTAAGGGCAAATACACAGGATTGGGTCATAAACGACACCCAGACTTAATTTCCACTCTCCCATATGGGTAACAAAATGGAAAACTGACAACTAGACCCTCTTTCCTAACCACTAAAGGAAGGAAGCTCTAAACAACTTCTAATTAATTCTTCCCGACCCAGAACACAACCATTATTGTCCAACCACAAGAATCATCAACACCATACAACTTATCATTCTAACAAATTTAATAAGGAAGGGTCTCAAAAGGGCTTAATGCATCATTCAATTAAATCAAGATTTAGGACTTGTAAAAACAACACATTTTCAGAGGGGAACTAAGTTTCCACTACACTAGAAGTTCACAAACATTAATTTAATTTGACATTCTTAGTTACCCAAGTTTAGACAAAATGCCACTAGGAAAGCACAACAACTCAAACAACTTGTTATTTTATTATGATTTTAATTTTGGCAGTTCAAATGAGCATAGTAATGTAATATTTCTTCATACACATTTCTTTTTCAATTTTCAAACAAGTTTGTTTTCTTAGATTCAAAAGTGTGCTAGGTTTACAATTCATGTCTCAAGTTTTCTAGTGTGCCCAAGGATCTAAGATTTGAACCCATGGCTCTGATACCAAGTGTGATGCCCATGAAAAAAACCCACTTGAGACCCAAGAACAACCTAGGATTAGTTAGGAAAAATTATGGAATACTTTTTTTTGTTTAAAAGAGTCTACAACTAGGTTACAAGACAACCATTGTCACTAACAAATTCCAGATCAATTCTGTTCTACAATAATATAATTTTATTTATTTAACAATTATTAGAGGTCACAAGATCCAAAATTCAGGGTTAAAAAGTTCAATTAGGGTCAGAGGGTAATTCCTCACTATACCCACTCTCTATCAGGATTAAAGATTCAACTTAATTTTTCTCTAAATTAACACATTCAAAATTTCCCTAAATCATTTCCATTGGATGGGAAATTTCCTCACCTTTCCAGTGATATAAAGAACTCTTCCTAGCTCCTCATATTCCTCAAGTTATGGGCCGACGGGCCTTGGGGTGAAAATTTTCCCCAAGAGTGGGCCTGCGGGCCCAGGGGAGAAAATTTGCCCCAAGGGCGGGTCTGCGGGCCATGGAGAGAAATATTTCTTGAAGAAGGAGTCAGCTCGGTGGGTCCATGGGAGACATTTTATAAATTTCCCGTGTGGGGGTGAAAGCCACCTTTGCACCCGCGCTCCCATGAGTCTACAAGTCTGCAAGGGACACGTGGCACCTCCTAAGCCAGCGCGGGGAAAACAGGGTGGTGCGGATAAAAGATTTATAGCGTCTCGAAGGGAAAAAAGGGTAAAATTCAGCTGCGCCTTTTCTGATGCCTCACAATGCCACATGGCAACTCCTAATTGGCTGCGGGCTTGCGGGGAAACTTTAGAAAATTTTCCTAAAATTTTCTAAAAGTGCAAAAGGAAAAAAGGAACCCACTCCTCCGTCGATGCCTCGCGATGCCACGTGGCATCTCTTGATTGGCTGCAGGATGGCGGGGAAAATTTAGAATTTTTTCCCAAACTTTGTTTGAAGCACTAAGTTATAGAGGGATCCGCCCCTCCACTAACACCTCGTGGTGCCACGTGGCAGCCTTTGGTTGGCTGCGGGGTGGCGGGGAAATTATTAAAATCTTTCCAAAAGTTTTCCAAAGCGCTAAGGAAAAATTCGGACCCGCGGGTCCGCTAAGGAAAATTTTCCCAATTTTTTTTGACACCAAGTGAAGAAAAACTTCAGAAGGCCATAAATTTTAATAGAGAGCTTGGTTTTGGGAAAACGAGGACTTTCTGGAAAGCTCTCGACATCCTCTTTGCACAAAATTCATTAATTTTTAATTTTGACAGAGTTTAAGGGGTAAATTTAATGAAAATGATCTGCAAGCTTTTACAGTACAAATTGGTAAATTTTAACTTATGAGATTTGTTCAATTTGATCTTCTTCCTCTCTTAGCATGTCAAATAGACATTGAGAATTGTTCTTAGATGGATTTAGGAAAGATTTCAAGATTCAATTTTTCTGATTGATTTACAATTTGAACATTTACATTTCTTGACAACAAAACGATTGTGAAAGCTTTGAACTTAGTTTTACCAGGTTTTGAAAGATTTCCTTTAAGTGTTTTTGTCTAATTGAACTCCTTTATATCCTGACATGTTTAATTTTAATGTTTCATTATTATTTCTTGATTACATGTTTGGTCTATTCATTTATGGTAAAAGTTACAAAGTTTAACGTGAAGCAAAAATGGAAACAACAAACTTAACTCAATGGTTCTTATTTTACTTGCCTTATAGATAAATTCATTTCATGATAGTTTCAAAAATGTTTCATTCCTTAAATCAAACATTAAAACAAAAATGCAGTTTCTATTCTTTCCAAAATCATATATTATAAACAAGGTAGAATAATACATTTTCTTCTCAAGTGTTTCACTTTTCCACTTTCTAAACAAGGATTTCATAGTGCGTGTTAAACATAGATTTCCAATGGAAATAATATCATATGAACAAGGCGAAACACTTACATTAATTCAAATGAAACTCTTACAACTTTCTTTCCATTTGATTTCAAAATACAACATACAAAATACGTATCATTCTTTCACATTCCTTCCAAAAACAGAAAAATAGAGTATAACTCTTTTACATTTCAAATTTCAAATTTCATTGTCAATACAAGGTATCTTTCCATTACAATGAATATACAAATCATCCACTTCAAAGTGGGAAAGGGCTATAATAAGATTTCATTTCACAAGGGACTGTCAAACTGTCTTTTTCTCAGCTCCAGAACAACAACATGCAGATTTCTCATTCCTCCAATTTGGTCACAACAAGAGTAGGGGAAAGACAATACTATCCACCCAAACAAGACATCTAATGAAGAGGAGAAGCCATTCTTCGTGATTGGCCCCTGAGCCCCAACAAAAATGCAATAAAATATGTGATCCAACTCATGACAACAACAGGCTTCCACAAACACACAAGCAACATTTTCACAATAAAAACATAGTCCAAAACAGAATGTAGTTTACAACTACAT